>JAJLVW010000009.1:40435-145159 GCA_030570535.1 Starmera pachycereana
GGTTGAAGATCTGATTTTTTTTTTTTTTTTTTTTTTTAATTTGTATTTAGAAAGAAAAGTAAATATTTATTTTTAAGTTGATAACTTCACCTTAAAGCAAAGACAGAGTAGAGAGATGACGGAATTTCATCCTCCATCAGTGAGCAAGGAACATGTTTCTAGTTCAACAACTTATATAAGTGAAATTCCAGAAGCGATTAAAAACGCGTCAAATGAACCGTGTGTTTTGGGAGTCGATGAAGCAGGACGTGGTCCAGTTCTAGGGAGTATGGTATATGGGATCAGTTATTGTTTGAAAGAATATGAGCCTGTATTGAAAAATGTGTATGGATTTGCAGATTCAAAGACATTGAGTGATGTTAAAAGAAGAAATTTATTACAACAAATGTGTGATGAAGATAGTGAATTGTTTAAGAATATTGGATGGAGTACACGTACTATGACGGCACTGGATATTTCTTCGGGGATGTTAAGACATGGATCTATAGGGAATTATAATTTGAATGAACAAGCACATGACGCTACAATGGAATTGATTCAAGGGATTTTAGATCAAGGTGTTAATATTAAAGAGATTTATGTTGATACAGTGGGACCACCTATTAGTTATCAGTTGAAGTTACAAAACAGGTTCCCACATTGTAAAGTTGTTGTTGCTAAAAAAGCAGATGCAATATATCCATGTGTTAGTTGTGCATCAATTTGTGCCAAAGTTAGTAGAGATATTGGATTATTGGTCAGTAAGAATGCGTTGTATGGAGAAAATTCAATGGAATGTGGATCAGGGTATCCAGGAGATGCAAAGACGGTGAGGTGGTTAAAAGAGAATATGGATAAATTGTTTGGATGGAAAGAGATTGTGAGGTTTTCATGGCAGACTAGTAAAGACTGTTTGAAAAATAATAAAGGTGTGGATATGGAGTTTGAGGATGAGATTGAAGAGTCATTTATGGATGTGTTGGGAAGTAGAGGAGAAAGTGAAGGTGGGCTTGAGTGGTATGGTAAAGGAGTGAAGTATTTTTGAGTCATTTATATATTGGTTGGTTAATACACTAATACACTAATACACTTATACACTAATTACTCTCAACTTACTAACTTGTTAGTCATAAACATTTACATCCACACACCTTTTATTAATAGCGAATTACGTAATAATATACATGTTGTCCAAATCAGACCCCAAACCCCCACAGCTTTAAGAGTACCACCACATGACGGACTTCCTTACTACTAACAGTCTTTAACTACGTAGTACCATCTATTAATATTGTATGAAGAGAGTAGGACTACACAACAGAAATACAGATTTGAATTCCAAAAAGAAGTAGCAGCAGAAGGAAGAAGAAGAAGAAGAAGAAGAAGAACAAAACAAGCACAAGCACAAACATAGCACGGGGTAAACTCCACCTGTCTCTAAACACCTTCCTTCTCTTCTCTTTCTGTTGTGATTGTTGTGTAATTTTAACTTTTAACTGTAGTGTGTTTATTTGTATGTTTTGTTAGATGTACAACAGAAATAAAATATAAATCTCCGATCCACTTTTTCAAAACCTTTCTTTCTTCTCTTTCAACAACCAACTACACTCTACAACCAGAAGATATGTCCTCCTTCATTGCTGCCAGAACAGCGCTCAACGCTGCCAGAGCCTTGCCTCGTTGCACAAGAATCTCTCAATTCACTGCTGCTCGTTTCGCCTCTTGTATGTTTATTCACCCACTATTTCTATGTTCTATTACAAACTAACAACAACCTACAGCTTATCCACCTCACCACATCATCGGTATGCCTGCTTTGTCTCCAACCATGACTCAAGGTAACTTAGCCGTCTGGAAAAAATCTGTTGGTGATCAATTACAAGCTGGTGAAGCCATTGCTGAAATCGAAACTGATAAAGCTCAAATGGATTTCGAATTTCAAGAAGATGGTTACTTAGCTAAAATCTTTGTTGAAGCCGGTGCTCAAAACATCCCAGTTAACACCCCAATTGCTGTTTACGTTGAAAACAAAGAAGATGTTGCTGCTTTCAAAGATTTCTCTGTTGAAGCTAAAAAAGATACACCAGCTGCTTCTACCCCTGCACCAGCCGCTGCTGCCGCTGCCTCTGCTGCTCAATCAACTCCAACTCCAGCTTCTAAAGCTTCAACTACCAAATCTGCTCCAACTGATAGAATCTTAGCTTCTCCAGCTGCTAAAACTTTAGCTTTAGATAAAGGTGTTTCTTTGAAAAAAGTTACTCCAACAGGTCCAAATGGTAGAATCACTAAAGTAGATGTTGAAAAATACTTATCTTCAAACTCATCTTCTGGCGCATCAGCTCCTGTTTCAGCTGCAACCGCATCTGCTTTTGTTGATATTCCAATCTCAAACATGCGTAAAGTTATTGGTCAACGTTTATTACAATCAACCCTTGAAAACCCATCCTACATTATTTCATCTCAAATTTCTGTTTCAAAATTATTGAAATTAAGAGCTTCTTTAAATGCTTCTGCAAAAGATCGTTATAAATTATCAATTAATGATATTTTAATCAAAGCAATTGCTCAAGCTTCTAAACGTGTTCCAGAAGCAAACACCCATTGGATTGAATCAGAAAATGTTATGAGACAATACTCAAACGTTGATGTTTCAGTTGCTGTTGCTACTCCAACTGGATTAATCACTCCAATTGTTTTCAATGCTGATAAAAAAGGTTTAGAAACCATTTCAAAAGAAGTTAAAGATTTAGGTAAACGTGCTAAAGATAATAAATTAAAACCAGAAGAATTCCAAGGTGGTACTATCACCATCTCAAATTTGGGAATGAATCATGCTTGTAATATGTTTACTTCAATTATTAACCCACCTCAATCTGCTATTTTAGCTATTGGTACAGTTTCTAAAATTGCCGTTCCTGATTCAACTAATGACAATGGGTTCATCTTTGATGATAAAATTACAATCACTGGTACTTTTGATCATAGAGTCATTGATGGTGCAAAAGGTGGTGAATTTATTAAAGCTTTAAAAGAAATCATTGAAAATCCATTAGAATTGTTGTTATAAAATTTTACAACTCCGATTAATTGATGAAAAAAATAAATATTTTAATTATATAGTCTAAAATAGTTGATACAATATTCTGCAATTGTAGATTTTAATTAATATTCTGTGTAGTATGGTAGTATTAAATACATACAATATAAACAACTCACCGGGTAACCTTAATATTAAATGTTGAATGAAAATTCATCAAAATTTATGAAATTTTATTGAGTTTATAAAAACTATCAGACAGAACACTTAAACAAACACAAAATGGCC
This sequence comes from Starmera pachycereana, assembly GCA_030570535.1. Lineage (NCBI taxonomy): Eukaryota > Fungi > Ascomycota > Saccharomycetes > Phaffomycetales > Phaffomycetaceae > Starmera > Starmera pachycereana. The sequence continues at coordinate 43,740 of JAJLVW010000009.1, forward strand.
TTTGCATTATCAGACGAATCAAAAGTATGTTATTTAAACCATTGTTTTAAGTACTTGAAAAATAACTCTTCTTTCTTTTTCTTTAAGGAACGTATTTCAAAATTATTAAATTCAGCAAGAACTGTTGCGCATTATGGTTGGATTCCATTTGTCTTATATTTAGGATGGAGACAAACTCCTAATCACCCTCCTTTATTAGCGTATGTGTATTTCAAAAGAATTTGAGGGTTGAGATAGAATGGAAAATAGATATGATGCTGCTGTTTGTATTCATTTGAAAAAAAAAAAAAAATAGTTAAGGTAACTTAGGTGGGATAAGATACAATGGATTTGATGAAACTATAACTCAATATCTTATGCTCACCTTAGATTTTTTTATCAAATTATTTATGAACCAATCATATCAAATTTCCCCTCTCAGACAACTATAGAAAAAAATTGCAGTACTAACATCACAGTTTATTATCCCCATTACCATCCGTTTAAACAGAGCTTATTGCAGAACGATAAGCACAATATGACTAGAAAAGATAATAAAATTTAATAAGATGAGTTCAGATTTCAGATTTAAGATTCAGTTTCAATTAAAAGTATGTACATAATGCAAAAAAAATATTTGTCTTATTAGGTATGTAGTTTGTTCAACAATTCAAAATGGAACACATGATGATCTGGCGACACAATGGAATTGTTTATCCGTTTATTAGTTGAATTATTCAAAAGTGTAAAGTTCCATCTCATGACTGCACAGTGGCACACACATTTCGTTTTTATATAAATTTCATATAGCGAAAAATTTCGTACATATCAAAATTAAATTTTTTTTTTTTATTATTTATTTCGAGACAAAGATTCTTCACAAAAAATGAACAATGATCTTCGAAAAGAAGTCATTTCTGGGCTTACAGCTGGAACGCTAACAACCATCATAACGCACCCATTAGATCTTTTTAAAATAAGACTTCAACTATATCAAAAAAATATTATTTCCTCAATAACTGAAAAAAATTTAATTGAAAATTTATATCGTGGAATTGGCACGAATTTAATCGGTAATGCAACTGCATGGACGATTTATTTCACAAGTTATAGATTCTTTAAAAACTTAATACATTTAAATTCAAATAACTCAATTTATAAAGATTCAAATTTAAACTCTTTAGAATATTTAATTTCTGCATTAAGTGCTGGTACTGTCACTGCAATAATAACTAATCCAATATGGGTTATAAAGACAAGAATCATGAGTACCACTTATGGATCAAAGGGAAGTTATACTAGTTTTACTGATGGTGTAATTAAAATCTTCCAAACGGATGGAGCTCGAGGATATTTTAAAGGTTTAATTCCTGGATTAATTGGAGTTGGTCAAGGTGCAATTCAATTTACAATTTATGATACTTTGAAATATAGGTTTTATAAGGAAGATGAAAAGGGAAAATTAACTACTTTTGATTATATGTTGATTTCAATAACTTCTAAAATCATTGCAAATTTAATTTTTTATCCATTTCAATTTTTAAAGACAAATTTACAAAATAATAAGAATAATAAAGGAATTTCATATTTAACTAAAGAAGTTTATGATAAATATGGGGTTACTGGGTTTTATAAAGGTGTCGTACCAAATGTAATTAGAGTTTTACCGGCAACTTGTATTACTTTTACTGTTTATGAAAATATGAAAAGGTTGGATATTTAACCCTACACCTATAAAATCATGTATATAGATAATGAATAGATAATGAGTTATGATCAACCCAATTGTACAAATAACACTACTAATGTAAAGATGAATATCTCTAATGACAATATTTTTTTTGTTTTTTTTTTTTTTTTTAATTTCTTTTCATTTATTTAATTTTGAGTTATTTAATAAAAAACATTTAATAACCTAAAGTTGCTAATTTTTGAGAAACTTCAGAGTCAGCTTGGGAAGCTTTAGCAGCTGCAACTTTTTTAGTTAAAGCTTTCTTTTTAGCGTAATATTCAGCAGCTCTAACTCTTCTCTTGTCTTCTAATTTAGAAACAATAGAGCTGTATTTCCAACCAACAGCAGCAGATAAGTCACCAACAGTGGTGTATTTTCTACCTGGTCTTAATCTTAAAACTCTAAGAGCTTGTGGAACAACAACTCTCTTCTTTTTGTCATATGGAGTTGGCATACCTTCGAAAACCTTCAATCTTTCTAAAGCAGCTTTACCACGAGGAGTTTTATGAGCAATCATTCCACGAACAGCTTTGTAAAAGATTCTTGATGGGGCTCTGAAATGGAAAGGACCATGGGTTTTGTTGAAACGAGTACCTTTTCTTAAATAATCATGGTATTTCAATTTGTTTCTGAAAAATTCACCAGAAATGTTTAAAGCTTCAGCTCTAACAATAACAATTTTTTGACCATTTAATAGTTCTTTGGCAACAGTAGAGGCCAAACGACCTAATAAATGTCCTTTACCGTCAATGACAACGACTGGTTGGAAGTTGTTACTCATTTTCCTTGATTAATCTCTGATATTTGAGTTGTAAATTTAATTGGAAATTGCAAAAAAAATCTCTATGTAATTTTGTTATTATTTGAGACACTTTGAATTTTTCAGTTTGGTGGTGTTGGGATGGTTTGATTTTTGTTTGCAGTTTGGGGTGAAATTGTAGGTGATAAAATACCGGAAATTGTTGACAGAAAACTTTACAAAATTGCTGTTTTTAGAAACGTGACTTTTGTAATAAGTTAATCCAGACACCTTTAAAATTTTATCCCCTGGCATTTGTCAGGTGACCAGCAGGGCTGGGTTTCATATCCATAAGATTTAGATCCAATAAACAGCCACTAAACCAGTAGTACAGCGTTCCAGATTGATACTACTACTGAGCAAACAGTCTTATCAACTAAATTAATGCATCAAATATACAAGATTGCCACTCAATGGTCCTACCAAAACTATTTCTGCTCCTTCTAATTGTAGCTTTCGCAGTTTAACCATCACACTAATAGCTTCTGCTTCAACATTCAGACCAGCACATAGCATTCCACTATTCAACACAATCAAGTGTCTACTACTATTTGATTTCAAATTATTTTTTATTTTATCATCAACTTTATTCTCTTTCTCCTGCACCTTCTTCTTCTCCTCCTCCTCTTTCTTTATGATCTCATCAACAGTCTCAACCACACCAAGACAATTGAAAACTTTGATAATATTAACTCTTTCAAACATTTCTTGTGAATCATTTAAATTATTACTCTTCTTCAATTTTTGAATCAATAAATTTAAATCAATAAATTCATCAATTATACTGATTTTGTTTTGTTTATTCATCAGCCATTGTCCCATTTGATCATAAATTGGTATCTATTTATCTGTTAATAATCAGTCTCACTTTTGAAAGTGATTAAGTACACTCACGTTATCTTTATATAATCTCATCACAGGAATTTATTTTATGATGATACAATAACTTAATCTAAGTTTAACAAATCACTTGTCTATATCATTCCAGGTGTCATACAAAGCAACAAAAAAAAAAAAAAATATTTAGTTCTTAGTACGCGGATTACAACTTTCACTGTTAATATTTGTTTATATGTAGTTTTAAATGATTTTCAAAATATTTTTAAAGTTTTCAATTTTTTCCTCAGAACATGAGCTACTTGATGAATAAAATTTCATAAACTTTTTTTACGTTATCTTTATAAACATCACTGATGCAACACAACTATTTAAATATGAATATGAATTATAATTTTTTTACATATTTTATATCAACCTATTTTCTGATTTTTTCAAACCTATTTTTTGAAACCTTTTGCAAGATCAATATCTGTTAAATCTCCTACTTTGGGACTTTCAGTAGTTCCATTACCATTACTCTTTCCATTGTTAGTATTACCAGCACTATTGTTGGATTTCCCATTGTTATTGTTATTGTTATTGTTATTGTTATTACTAACCGCAGCACTACTACCATTATTATTGTTTGGAAGTTGAGTGTTATTATTTTGATTCAAATGTCCAGCATGTGTATTTGGTGTTGAAAATTGAACAAAATTCCATGGACTACTTTGTAAGTCTTTATTTTGTCTTTCTGGTGTCATTTCTCCATAATTGAAATATTTTTGTGGAGTTTTCATTGGAGAAGTTTCAGAAGTATTCGCTGTAGTTGGTACAAGTAAATCGGTTTGCTGTTTTGGTGAATTTAACTCAGGTTTTATTGGCGATGATTTCATTTGCTGAGTTGGTGGTTGTAATGATTGTTGTAATGGTGGGATTTGTGACGACTGGGAAGATTGTTGTAGTTGTGGTTGTAGTTGTGGTTGTGGTTGTGGTTGTGGTTGTGGTTGTGGTTGTTGTGGTTGAAATTGATGTACAGGTTGTTGATTTGGTTGAGCTTGTTGCTTTGGTACTTGTTGGTACAGTTGATAAGATGCTTGGTTTGGGTATGAGCTGTACATGTTTGGATTGTTTTGCATATATGATTGTTGTGGGAGTTGATGAGGTTGTTGTTGTTGTTGTTGTTGTTGTTGTTGTTGAACAGGTTGTTTGATTGGAGGCATTCTTCTTGAAGCTTGAGAAGTTGGTAAATCATTATGTGTAGCTAAATGTAGCTGCAGTTGTCTTGAGACAGAAGAACCTCTTCTAACTTTTGATAAAGAACCATTTTGAAATTTTTGCATAAATTCATTTTTATAGGATTCAGAAATTTGCCATTTCATACCTTTACCAGGTTCATCAGATCTTCTTGGAACTTTTTCAAAAGCTTTATTCAAAGATAAATTATGTCTAATTGAGTTTTGCCAACCAGTTCTTGAAAATCTATAAAAAGCATAATGATCAGAGATCCAGTCATAAATTTCCGATAATGATAAGACACCTTCTGGATTTGATAAAATAGCTTGAGTTATCATTGTAGCGTAAGAATAAGGTGGTTTAATATCTTTTGATTCAGCTTTTGATAGATCATGATCATTTTGGAATTTCGTATTTAAATTATTTGAGTTTAAACTATCTTGATTTGAAAACATTTGGAAACCTTTCAAATTGTTTACTGGTGGATTACTATTATTATTACCAATATTGATATTATTATGATTCAAATTGATATCCTTATTTGATCTTTGTTTTTTAGGTCTTGGTAATTTAGAAGCTAAAGAATCTAAGATTAAAGGAGCAATTTGTGGTTTAGTATCAGGTAAAACAAACATCATTTGAGTTCCACCAATATCTATAACTGATCCGGAAGTTAATATTGTTGGAGTAGCATTTTCACCACATGGGACTCTAATTCCATCAACTTTAGCACCATTACGTCCATTAACTCTTAATTCCCAAAATCTTTCATTGAACTTGATAGATGCATGACGACGACTAACCACTTTTGCAGGACCAAGATCAATATCAACAGGGGGTTCATCTGCATCGGTGTTTCTTCCTATTGAGACTTTTGTGTCTTGAACGTAAAAAGTCCAATCATTTCCAGCAATTTTAGCAAAAGCTTGAATTTCCACTTCGAAGTTTTTATCATTAGCATAAGTTTCAGAAACTATTGTTTTCACTTCTGGGACGGCTAGTACTGAGATGACTGCGTTACAAAGATCGCTCTCATCATCGTATAAAGCAACCTAAGATGAGGTGTTAGTAATCATGAATTGCTAAAAATCAAGTGAAAAAATATCTTTGTTGAACATTCAATTTACCAGATTTGACATCATTAAAATTGAATGTGATCAATGGGAACTAAGTAGTAGCACACATACGATTTCGTCAGTGGATCTTTTTCTAGACATTGTTGTGTATCAGCGTGGGTTATATGGTGTGTGTATCAGTAGCGGTAAGTAGCAGAGAATACCCAGTCCGGTGGCGTGGATATTTTGGTAGCGCAACTTGTAAGTTATTTGGATGGCAATTTCCAGAATATAGACTGCAACGGAAAAGCAATGTGTAGAAACAAAAGTAGCAGTGCACGAAAGATCCTAAAATTGTATCTATGAGCGCAGTGGGAAAAACAAACAAGTGTGAAATCGGCGATTTGAAGAAGCAGCAAGTCAATCGACAACAACAAACAAAGGGATTTTCTTGAAAATTTTTGTTTTCATTTTTCTGTTGACGAAAAGTAAACAAAAATAAACAATTTTTTGGAAAATTGAAAAAAAAAACAAAAAAAACAAAGCAAAGTAATCAAATACGAATCGAACTGACAAAACTTTGTTAAAATTTACAAAATTTGACTCACTGCGCCAAATGCACAGATTTTGAGTCAAAGTATAATACTACAATCTGCCCAATTAAAAGCATTGCTACGCACGTAGCTGCGTTCGAACGCAGAAAATGTACGCGGATAGAAAAATGCGGCGCATAATGGCTGAGTCAGCAACTGGATCCTCCCGCCAAAAAACCAACATGAATGAAGTTTCAACTTGAAATATTATTAATTCTGGAATCTGTAGCAATAGTAAACACTGCTCTCTAATACAACACAGCAACACACAAATCACACATCAACACCAAGATCAGCTGCTATGCCAGAGTCCAAGAAACCCCAGCTGCTGCAACAAGAGCAGAATCAGGAGCAGATGCCCAAACGGAAGAGAGTCACCAGAGCTTGTGATGAGTGCAGAAAGAAAAAGGTCAAATGTGATGGACAGCAGCCCTGTATTCATTGTACAGTTTACTCTTACGATTGTACTTATGATCAGCCTTCTAATAGAAAGAAAGCTGGTGCGGAGTTGCATTTGGTGGAATCCAAATTAAGATCAGCTGAGCAAGTTTTACATTTACTATTTCCTGACGTTGATGTGTTCAACAGTAATTTCAACTACTCTCAATTTGAGATATTATATTCAGAAATAATCACACTAGAAACAAAAAACAATCTGAAAAATTTATCCAAACTATTCAATTCAACCATCCCAGCTAATAATTATAAGAAGAACCAAAATACTAATACTACTAATACTACTACTACTACTACTACTACTACTACTACTACTACTACTACTAATAATAATAATAATAATAATAATAATAATAATAATAATAATAATAATAATAATAACAATAATAGCAACAACAACAACAATCACAATCTTCAATCTTCGATTGCACCGCCAACAGATACTTTAGAACCAATACAAAAGAAACCAAAACTTAATCTTCCACATCCAAATGTCGATGGCTCAATTGAGTCAAAAGATGGTCGTGAAATCAAAATCATTTTACCTCCCAAAAATATTGCCTTGGAATTAGTTACAAAATCTTGGGCTTCACCTTGTGTTCTTTTTAGATTTTATCATAGACCATCTTTTATCAAAGATTTAGATGATTTATATGAAACTGATCCTGAAAATTATACAAATAAACAAAACAAATTTTTACCATTAGCTTATTCTGTTATGGCTGTTGGTGCTTTGTTTTCCAAAAAAACAGGCGTTGATGATACTTTTCTGGATGATGAAGGCTATAGATATTTTGTTGCTGCCAGAAAATTAATTGATATCACTGATGCAAGAGATATGTATGCGATTCAAACAATCATGATGTTGATTTTATTCTTGCAATGTTCCGCAAGACTATCAACTTGCTACTCTTATATTGGTGTTGCATTACGCTCTGCTTTGAGGGAAGGTTTACATAGAAAATTAGATCATCCAAATTTCAATCCTATAGAATTAGAAATTAGAAAAAGAATTTTTTGGACTATTTATAAAATGGATATTTATGTCAACACAATGTTGGGGTTACCAAGATCTATATCTTTAGAAGATATCGATCAAGATTTACCGGAAGAATTAGATGATGAAAAAATCACTGAAAACGGCTATTTACAACAACAAGATGGAAAATTAAGTTCAGTTGGGATTGCAAATTGTCATACAAGACTGATGCTAATTTTAAACAACATTGTTACTAACTTGTATCCAATTAATCTAAACTCAAGATTGATTTCTCATGAAAAAGTCAGTGAAATGGAGTTGGAATTAAGAGCTTGGCTGTCTAATTTGCCAAAAGAATTGATTCCAGGGTTTGATCCTTCTTTCCAATATTATAAAGCAAATAGATTGTTACATTTATCCTTTTTACATGTTCAAATCGTTCTTTATAGACCTTTTATTCATTATATTTCTCCAAAATATACCAATTTACCAAACACAGATCCATTATCAATCCAAAGAGCTAAAAATTGTATTAGTGTTGCAAGAACTGTGGTGAACTTAGCTCAAGATATGATCAAAAAGGACTTGATTAGTGGTTCTTATTGGTTCTCAATTTATACAATATTTTTTTCAGTTGCATGTCTTGTTTATTATGTTCATGAAGTCCCATTTGATGAATTCCACTCAGATTATATTGGCATCAGATCTGATGCAGAAATTGGTCGTGAAATCTTAACTTTATTGAAAGATAGTTCAATGGCTGCTTCGAGAACATATAATATTTTGAACTCCTTGTTTGAACAATTGAATAGAAAAACTGCTTATGTTCATGCTCAAAGACAACGTCAAAGAGAACAAATGATGCAAGCTAATACCGTTGTACCGACAGTTCCAATTGCTCAAAATTTGGTCTCCAATACTTCACCAGAAATAATCAATCATAATAATACTGCCTCCACCACTTCTAATAATCACAACGGCGATAATGATGTTGATATTAATAATTTTAACAACGAAGAAATCATCAAATTAGAAGACAAGATCAATGATTTTGATCATTTAGCTAATTTTGATAACTTCATCAATCAATCTGAAGATTTGAGTCCAATTCAACAACAACAATCCCCACTAATAACTAATGCAACAACAACCAATAATAATCCAGCAATAACTAACACAAATAATACAAATAATACAATAAGTAAAAGAATAGAAAATCCAACTACTGATGATCTTTTACAAGATTCCTATTTGCCAGGTATAATGGATAAACTGGATATGCAAATTTTTGGTCGTTTCTTACCTCCATATATGCTAAAAAGACCAGAAGGTACAAATGGCCCAGGTGCGAAAGGTGGAGACTTGCCAAATGGATTACAGAACACTAGTGTGATGGATGAATTCAAATTAGATGATATCAATGGAATTGGTTGGGACTTAGATGATGAAGAATTAGCGAAATTCAACACCCAATAAATAATATGAGACTACTAATAGATCAGAAAGCAAGTTGTTTCAATGAATCATTAATATAAAATAATAGAATATAGAATATAGAAAAAAATCCTGTAGAGACTATAATTTACCATAATCTTTGCCAAATGTTTTTAATAGCACCTTTTCTTTCAATATTTGGTAATAAGATCCATGAAGCTAACATTGCAACGATACTACCTAAGAAAATTGGATGCAAAACAAAAGTACCAGAAAATTGACTCACCATACCAACAACAAAGGGGATTGCACTACCCCCAGAAGCACCAAATGCAGTACCTAAAACTAATGCACAAAATCTAATTTTACGAGGTAAAACTTTTGTCACTAATGTAACCATTAATGGATAAATTGGACCAACAAATAATCCAATAAAAGATGCAAAAACTGAGGCAGCAATAGTGTTTGGTATTAACCATGTCAAAATATCAAAAAGAATAATGATCAAACTTAACACGATGATTGATCTTCTAAGACCAAAATTTTTATGAAGAAAAGACGTTAAGCATAATCTTCCTAATGCAACACCTGCCCAAACACCAGAAGCAACATAACCAGTAGTTGCAGAATCACCACCTCTGTAATCTAATAAGAAAGTAACAATCCAACCTCCCATTGAAACTTCTGCTCCTTGATAGAAAAAAATGAATGAACACACGATCCACGTTCTATAATCTTTGAAAGCATTTACAAAATCACTAGACAATTCCTCATCATTTTTATTTTGAGCCAAATTGGTTTCATTTTGAATAATGATCTCTGGGGCAATCAGTTCAATATCTTGTTCTTTTCCTGGAGTCAACAAATTTGGTGATAAGTTGAAATTTCGGTTTGCAAAATCTTTATTCTCATCATCCTCATCATCTTCATCATTTGGATCATTCAGGTACCATTGTTTGGAATCTTCATCGGCCCCAATGAATGCAAATGTGACAAATACCGTGTTAGCTAGAACACAACCAAGCAAAATTAAATAAAAATAATTCCATTTCGCACCATGTTCGATCATACTGGTTCCAATTAAAGGTGCAACAAAAGCTCCAACTCCATAGCATCCATGAAACATCCCAAGATATTTTGAGCCTAATTTAGATAAATAAATATTGAATTGACTTAATCCACTACCTCCACCAATACCACCAAACACAAATGCAATAACCATAACTGGAAAAATTTTAACACCAGAACTAATTATGGCATGCATTATAACAAAACATACACAGCTAAAACTTGCCATTTTTTGTTTCCCTAAATAATTATCAATATGATGAGCAGTAAATGCAACACTGATATATCCAATTGCATTTCCAAGCCAAAGTAGCGAAACAATAGCATAACTAATGTGATAATAATTTTCGATATGTGGTAAAATTGCACCAAGCACACCATCGTTCATTCCTAAAGTAAATGTCCAAATGCATGAAGATATGACACGGTAAATATTTTTTGGTGGGTTATGAAGAGTCATAAAACGATCATCTTGTTGTTTTGAGGAAGGGTCAGATTTGTTTAAGTTGGTGAATTTGTGGACTAAAGATTGGATAAAATTTGAAAATTTGAATGATGATGATGATGATGATGATGGTGATGAAGATTGAGGTTCTTGAATTGGGAAAAGTGGTGTTTTAGAGCCCACCAGTAGAGATTCTTCGAACAACTTTTGGCTCAGCTCATTTGCTGGTGTTGATGGTAATGAACCAGGAATTGGTGCAGGTATTGAAGATTGAATATCTTTGAAACTTAAACCTGATCTCTGCACTATAGAGGAACGTCTTCTAGTAAGAAGTGAGGACCCATTGGGATCTTTTGTACTAGAATCAGCAGACGTTAGTGGTTGGTCAACCTTGTTGCTAGATCGATCATCTAGTTTATCATGTTCGTCATTGAAGCTGTTGATAGTGTCCAAAGTTGTATTCTGAAGGTTTGCACTGAAAGAACTGTTCAACAACTGATCATCAGACGCCATGTTCTCTGGATCCGAGCCGTTGGGCATGTTTAATATATATCACTGTTGGGATAAACAATAGAAACTTTTGAGTGCTAAAAAATGCAGATCTGAATGATGTGAAAACCTGAAAATTGATGTGTAACAGCTATTTATTGGTTAAAGCACCTCTGTGTATCTTCAACAGTCAAATCAACTAAATTGAGCAAGTTTCCTGATGGTTTTTTCTGAGTTTCCAGTTGAAAATTTGAGAATTTCAGGAAACTAATTTGAGATCTAAAAAAAAAAAATTGTGGCAGATTCCAGAATGAGGAGATCAAGAAACTGGAGAAATTGACGAAATCGATGGAAAAGTTGAATTTAAATGATGGGATTAATGGAGCAAAGAGCTTAAGCTTAAAATAAATCGCTGTAGTAGTGGTAGTAGTGGTGGTGGTCAAACAATTGTGCTTACTCCACTCAAAAAATCAGCAAAAATATCTGCCAATTCTGAAAAATTATCAACCAAATCAACAGCTTCTTCTGAAAAATCAGTGATCTGGCCGAGTATCTGTAGAATGTCTTTCAACTTAAATAGCGTATCTTTATCCAATTCATGGCGAGCGGCAAAAGAAACCATCCCCAAAATATCTAACTTGTGCTGCTCCATTCTAGGCCATGCATTTAATTCAATGGAAATTATCACATCCAACAAGTTCATGAACAGCTTTTTATTGGTATGCACAAAAGGGTTTGATATCAACACACCCACAGTGTATATCAGTCTTGGTAGGGTTTTAGTGACAGTGATTCCTAAAGCTTTGATAATCTCATTCATCTGTTCTGTTAAAACTTCCAGAATTTTGAAATTATCACTGACAATACCAATAGAGTGGAACACATTACCATTAAGCAAAGCAACCAATGACTTTTTATAAGCATATTTATCCATATGTTTTTGAAACAGTTTCATAACAACTGGATAAGTGTTGTTTAGAATCAAATATGATTCTTCAGTTGATGTTAGTTTCGGTAAATACGACAACAACGGCTCGATACTCTTGAAAAAAAGTTCTAATAATCCAGTTTGGTTTAAAAACTTAGAATCTATTTTATCCAACAATTTATTTAACAGCAAAACACCTTGCAATTTAATCATACCTTCATGATCATCTAAAATGTTTAGAATAGTTGGTGATAATAACCACCAGTATAGTTTGACAGCTTTATAATCCAAATTAGACAAAATGAATGCAAATAAGGACAATGATTTAATGTTGTTGGTCTTCCAATTGTATCGTTTATCTTCTTCATTGAAATGTCCCAATCTTGGATTTAAACCTAAATTGGGACCAATTTTTTTATACCCAGCTTTAGTAACACTCCTATTTTGCAATTCAACTAGCTGTTGTTTTGCAATGGATACTAGCTCGTCTATTATTTCATCCGTGATTACAAATCGACTAAGGATCTTATTAGCAATTTCCACAGATTTTGCTTCACACCATGGTGATTCAATTGTGAAATAAGCTACCTGGTTAATCATTTTAAATTTAAGACCATCGTCCAAAATGTTAATATCCAACCTACTCGCAACAGCAAGTAAGTTCTTTGCTCTTTCTTTAAAATCCACCTGCCTTATATAGTGAGGTTTGCTTATCGTATACTCGTCTGTCCACCAGATCCACTCCAAACGTGGAATTTCCAGCTCTTGCAACAATCTCTCAACAACAAGCTCTACCTCAGTTTTCGTCAACCCGTTCAACATGCCAACCAATCCGACTAATGAGCTGAACTGCAACATCGAATCTAATAGTTGCTTCAAATTGGTTGATTTATGAACAATTCCAGCAATTTTAGCTAGTTCTTCTTCGCCCAATTCGCCCCAGAGCATCTGGCCGCCAAATGCTTCAAGTAATTCGTCTCTGAATGTCCCCATTACACACCAAAACTTCGGCTTTGCTTCTCAGGTTTAAAATAAAGCTTTAATATTGGAAATTCGTGAAGTTTTTTCCAAGGCTTGAAACTCTACTTAGATTTCAACATTTGATACATAACATGAAGATTGTGTTACTAGACAGAGACGAGCTGCTTGTGCAGTGCTGGTGTCGTGACATTGAACTGGTGCAACCACAGCTGAGAAAAGAGAAAATTGAAGTGTCTGTGACGAGAACTCCGTTACAAGATCTTATTTTACTCAATTCTTATGGTAGAACCACAGTTGTGTCACCTGGGAACTCATTTGGATACTTTGGAGGGGGGCTGGACAAAGCAGTGGGTCAGCTGTTCAGCAAGACTGGGGACCATAAGGAGATTGAGCCGATGGTGAAGCATCTGCTGCTTTCTGAAAGCTACTCTCCTCCAGGAAACGCCCATTTACTCAAGTTCCCTGCACATTTCTTGCAAGATACGAGAGCATGGAAGAACTTGCAAGCGGATTCCATTATACATGCACCTACAATGCGAGTACCAGGTGATTTGACTGTGCAGAAACCAGAATTAGAATTATACAGGTTCATCTTCGACACAACTTGGGAAATTCTTACTCAAGTTGTCACTTTCAATAGAACTAATAAAGATCCAGCTAAAGAGATCGAGACTGTGATTTTACCAGGGCTGGGAACAGGATACGGGAACGTACCACATAGAATATGCTCCAAATCCATATTAGCAGCCATAACAATTTTCTTTATGAGAGCCAAAAGAAATTTTAAAGCTTCATTAATCCTGAGGTTCCTTAACCATAAAAACAATCAGAAATTTGATTTTGTTGAAACTCCTAAATACAGTTTCCCTAAACACTCATTTGACGTGACCAAAGATCCAATTGATAGATTATTTTAATATAGTAATACAAGTGTTTATTCTCCCTAACTATTATCCGTTTGTGCTAAAATCTCTTCTAAAGTCAATACACCGTCTTTTTCTTCATTCCATAATTGATCGTTATTGTCCTTCCTTTTAAACCTTGGTTGTTTAACAACTTGTTGCACATTCAATATCTTTGATAATTTAATCAGATCTTGTTCAGCTTCTTTCATTAATTGTGAGTTTGATTCATATAGGTGTAAATCATTTAAAATTGGAACCGATTCATCCTCTTTGAAATATTCTTCAATTCCACCAGAATACGTAGATGCATTGATCACACTTTGTTTAATAGCTTTCTGCAATCTAAGTTTATAAGGAGATTGAACGGTTAAATCATCACATTCATCAACCAACTCACCTGTTTCAAAATTTCTATAATTAAAGAATCTTGTATTTCCACTATGCTTCAAAACATTGTGATGATCTATTTTATCAAGATCCATTTTCTTGATAAAACTCTCCATCAAATCCAAAGCCTCCTGACTTGGTAAGAGTCTGTGATCTGACTTGATAACTTTACCAGAAGTTGTTGTAACATCTGTTAATTTAGGAAAAACTGCAATTCTTTCATCTTCCAAGAACGGCAATCTTATCATTATCAAAGCTTTATTACTCAACAATTCACTATCATCAGAACATCTCTTTTTATTTGGTTTATTCAGGTAAACTGGAATCAATGCCACCATTTGAGGTGGTGAATTAGTTTTTTTAACAAATCTGGCAATTCCATATGACTTCAAATACATCAAAGAATCGACTATTGCATTCAAAGAGTCTACATTTTGTTTTGAATTATCTTTTGCCACGACAAACAAAGAGTTTGAAAGTAAATACGCATTTGGCAATTTCTCTGATTTGATTATTCCACGAAGATCTAAACCTGGGTGGGTTTTATAAACCCTTTGACTTTCCAAAGCCGGTGTCATCAACACAGTACTAGAACCATATGTATAGCCACTCGACAACTCTTTGGGATTGACTTCTTGTGACACATAACTTGGTTGAGTTGCTTTTCCTTCATATAGATCGTTTGAGTCAGGAAAATCAATCTTTTCAAAACCATGATCATCTATACTATTAACAGAATCTTCAAATAATCTAATATATTTCAAAGTTTGACGTTTCACTTTAGTGAAATGACCCTGCTCATTTAATACCAAAGGTGTTTTTGCAACCGTTTGACTTTTATCTAGAGCGTAGTACGCCTCCACTGGAAATGAAATGCATGAAATATCATCACTTGCTTTGAAATCTCGATCTGTTAAATCTGCTCCTATTCTAAATTCACCAGAAAACACAGATGTTGGTTTCACTGTAGCAGGCAATGACTGAGAAATTTTAATATCAGTGCCAGTTTTAATAGATTTATTTGAAACTGATGAGAAAAAAGTCATCCATTGGTTATAATTATCTAGATTTCTACTTTCTTCATCAAAATCAAGCCCAATAAACTGTAAAGTTATTCCCATATCATTCAAGATACCAGAAAGCAGTTGAGTATCATTTCCTTGGTCCAATTTCGGATGTTGTAAAGAGTTTGTTATAACAACAATATTCTTAGTAAATTTTTTTTTGGCACAATACGAATTGATCAGTGACACTGCAACAAGTATCGATCTAAACATAATATTACCAGCATCCTTGTTCGGTATATTATTATGCTGTACATTGTTCAAGTTGGTCAATGTTGAAATTGAAGGTCTGAATCAAGTTAGTTTTGATATGAAACGACTTCTAGCTCAAACAACATACAACACTATGCTCTCTATCTCACAACAATTATCCACCTGGTAATTATTATCGGTTTCTGTAGATCAATGTTAATGATGGTCCCTTGGGGATTTCTTTGATAACCCACCTTTTGAATTCACAGTGAACAACGACAAAAAATCCGTTTTACGTCCTTTTGAGAGCTAAAATGAAATGTTATTTATTTATCAATATAGATGGTTTAAAAAGCTGTTGTATACCTTCCCCAGAACCAGATCATTCAAGTAACTTTTTCCCGTGTTGAATTGATCTGAGCTCAAATGGCTTCCAACATCAAAAATCACGACTGAAACCTATAAAAAAAGAGTTATTACATATTTATCATGTAAAAGTTATGGCCCGCATACCTCCTTTGACGCCATCGCTCTTTTAATCAACCAACCCGCGTTATCAAAGATCAAATTCAATTATGATAGTAGATACTTAAAATTAATTTGCCACCATGATTCTAGGAAATTTCATAAAAAAATTGAATATCAAAATATTACATTAAAAATCACATCAAAACGCTGTGAAATTGCTGAGCGGAATGAATCATTTCACCGAGAGTTTGAAGGAAGACATTGCAGTTTTTGTGGGAAATACGGACAAGCAGCAAGAAGTGGCGAAAAAGCTAGCAAATTGTGAGTATTGGAAGTGACATGCCTCTCAAATGAATAAGAACTAACTCAAAACAGCTGTTCAATCCAAAGATTTTAAGCTATTGGATCTGGTTAAAGCGCTTGGTGATTATTTAACATTGGATGATGATGTTTTAAGAAACAAAGCTGTTCATTGTCTGTCGGCGACTTTGGAAAATGTTGAACCAGCAGTCTTGAGTAAACTTGATATCGAGGTTTTATACCAGTTTTTTTTGTCTAAATTTGACGATATTAAGTGCTTGAAAGAGACACTGACCGGTATCAACAGTTTAATTTATATGGACGAATTCCCCGTTGAAAAAGAAATAGAAAGTTTATTGAAAGCATTGAAGGACAATTATAATCCTAAGCAACATTTGGCTTCCACTAGATTTTTCAGTTTTGAGATTATGGATACTTTATTCAACAAGTTTAGAAGTTTGATTAAAGAGAAATATTCGAATTTGTTCATTGAAGCGTTCATTCAAGTGGCAACTGGAGAAAAAGATCCAAGAAATTTATTGAAATCGTTTAACCTAAATTATGAAATTTCAAGTTCATTGAAAATTGACGAGTATCAAGATGATTTATTTGATGATTTGTTTTGTTATTTTCCGATTTCTTTCAAACCTCCAAAAGATGATCCTTACAAAATTACAAGTGATCAATTGAAATCTACTTTAAGAAAAGCCATTGCGTCAACTTCATTATTTGATAAGGACTCATATCCAAATTTGCTAGAAAAACTAACATCCATTTCACCATCTGTTAAACAAGATACTCTATTAACCATTAAAGCATGTATTGATAACTACGGAATAAATTCAATTCATGCCAACTGGTTAGAGTTATGGAATGCATTGAAATTTGAAGTTTTACATGGAACAACAAATAATGATGACGACGAGTTCAATAATTCAACAGTTGTCTTATCTATTTTCACATCAATTGCCAGTGTTTTGTCACAAGATGATAAGAAATTTCAAGATTTTTTCAATGAAATTTGTGATGAATTAATCCCAAATTTTGATAAAAATAAACATATCAAAGAAACAGTTTTAATATTTGGAGCTATTTCTTTATCAAACCAAAAAGCTTTTAATTCAGTTGTATCCAAAGTTTTCCCATTATTATTGAAAGATCAAACCAATTTGAATATTTCCAAACAACGTGCATTGATCAATAATCTAAGTGTTTTTACCAGTGGTTACATTGAAATGTTTGGAAATGTTTTGGAACCTAAACCAATGAATGAAATATCAAATGTTATGCTGGAATACAAAGATACTTTGTTGATGTTTTTAGGTAAGTCTTTAATGTCCAGTTCAAAAGTTGAGGCTAGTTTAAGAACTTTAGCCATTAGTGAATTAACAAAGCTGTCTCAAATGTCAAGATTTTTAACTAATGAAGAATTGAGTATAATTGTTCAATATTTCACAGAGACTGTTTTAGACGATGATAATAATTATGTCTTTGATTCAGCAATTGGCGGATTAGTTGCAATTACCAAGTTGGATGCAAAAAATCTTTTGGAAAATACATTCCCATTATTATTATCTTTGTTACCAACCAATTATGCAGATGAAATTGTTTATAATGATGAAATCAAATCATTAGAGAAAGTTTTTAATATAATCACATTAATCTCAACAACTAAAGAGGTAAATGATCATATTTTCATCACACTGATTAATAAATTGAGTGAGATTGATAACACTGTTAACGAAAACTCAAAATATATTTATCTAATCTTTTCAACCTTATTCAAAACTTTAACTCAAGCACAAAGAATTCAAAACTTTAAAACAAATGATTATTTAATCAAATTAGCCCCAAAAGTTTTACAAATGATTTTGAAATCTGAGCAGTCTTTCAATGATAGCAATTTAGAGATTTCAAGTGAACTATTGAAATTGATTATTGTTTATTCCACCAAGACGCTGCACCAAAATTTGATTGATGAAACATTAAGATTTTTCACTAAAACTTTGGAATCATCAATCTACTTCCCAAGTTTGAAAATTGATGTTTTATCCCAGCCCTCCAGATTTATTAATGTTTTTTTGAATATTGTTTCAGGTGTTGACAATAAAACAGAACTCAAAAATGTTGAAGAATTTTTATCGAAGCTAATACACTTACTAGAGGGTAATGATATTACCGATAATTATACTAAAATTGGTTATTTACAAACAATATCGATCATTACAAACAAATGGGTCGAGTCATCAGATTCATTGTTAACATACTCAACAGACAATGACTTGAAAAAAATCGAGATTTTCGCATGGAGATCAAAAGGTTTTATTTCGAAGATCGATAAATCAAGTGATAAACTGATTGACGATTTGATATCGTTATTATCAAACCCTGAAATTGGAGAGAAAGGTTGTAAATTTTTTGAAGTTCTGATTGCTGATACCTCAAGTTTTGAAAAATTTAAAAAACAAACTAATAATAATGTTAGATTATTGTATAAACAGAAATTTTTTGAAATAATTTCACCAAAATTAGTTTCAAGCTTTAAAGATTCTAGAAATGATTATCTTAAATCAAATATATTGATTTCATTATCACTAATTTTGAAACATACTAAGAAAGAAATTGTCATTCCACATTTAACTGAATTTTTCCCATTGTTATTACAATCATTAACATTAACAAATTCAAATGAAATTAAATTGGCATCATTAGAAACAATTTTAATTACAATTGATGAGATCCCGAATTTGGTTATGTTACATTTACAAACGGTTATTCCAAACTTGTTAGAACTGAGTAATAGTAGTAATCATAAAATTAGATTATTTGCAATCAATTGTTTGAATTTAATTTCATCTAAAGTTGAATTAATCAAAATTATTCCATATAGAGATGAAATTATCAGGTCATTATTGGTCAATTTAGACGACCCTAAACGAACAGTTAGAAAAGCTGCAGTTGATGCAAGACAATCATATTATGAATTGGGTAGAAAACCTATTGAATAGATCAAAGAAAAAAAAAATGATTTTTGATATTTTGCTAAATGTATAAACACGAATTTTCTATTAAACTGAGAAAATTAATAATCATCACTAGATTCACCATCATCATCCATCCAAACAGGAGCCAAACCAGGTGTAAGACCCTTAAAATCATGAGCAGCTTTTGGTTTTGGCTTTTCATAAATAGACTTTTTATTAATTGTTCTTCTAAATTCTTTTTTATAATTTGATTCTTTCAAGTCCATAATTTTGTTTTGAATATCTAATAATTCATCTTGCTCATCTTCATCCATTTCCCATTCTTTGATTTTAGAAATATTTGTTTTGATTAAATTTTTTAGTTCGATTGATTCGTCTTCTGTTAGCGTACGTTTTTGATAATGATCTTTAAGCAGTTGTAATCTTGTCATATTAATGATTTTATCATTCTGTTTGTTATGAACACGTATCTGTTTCTTCTTCTGTATTCTTAGATTCTTCTTAATTCTTCTAGCTTCTTCTGGTGTAGTTTTAAATTTTTGTGATTTATTCACCACTTGTGCTAATGAGTTTGTTTTGCTTTGTTCCACCACGTTGCTGTGACCTGGTAGCACTCTATCCAGTAGTTTGTTGACAGTGGACGCTGATGACTTTTTATTACTAAATTTGATGCTCATTTTGTGACTTTCTAGCTTCAAATCAAGTTCAAATTGT
The DNA here is from genome assembly GCA_030570535.1 of Starmera pachycereana. Lineage (NCBI taxonomy): Eukaryota > Fungi > Ascomycota > Saccharomycetes > Phaffomycetales > Phaffomycetaceae > Starmera > Starmera pachycereana. The sequence goes on from JAJLVW010000009.1 coordinate 63,747, forward strand.
AAGATTTTTTTTTCTATAAAAAAAAAAAAAACAAAAAAAAAGTTAGAGACAAGCGATGAGATGGCTAAAAATCTGACTAAGCAATAAATAATCAGCATTGTGCTACTGAACTAGTCAATTTAAACATACAATTTTCAAATTAGAATACACAAAACACATGGATAGATGAAGTTTTTTGTTGTACCAGCCCATAAATATTTTCCAATTTATTATATAAAAAAAATAAGAACAAAAATAGCCCAAATAGTCAAAATAATAGTAATACATTAGATTTCCCAAATTAATCAATTGTTGCTTAATGAAATGGTAAAAAAATATAAAAAAATGGTAGTTAAACAACAACAGTATCATTATAAGCTGCATCTGGATTCTGGATCCCATTAAAAACAATATAAAAAAATAAATGATTAAAAAAAAAGATGTCCATAAATAATCATTAAATACGTGTAATATTTGTCATTAATATCACTGCGAAGCACAAGTTTGAGGTTCCCCATTAACATGAATTCCATCTAGATCATCGTCTTCTTCTTCATGATAAGCAAACCCGCTATTCCTTCTTTTATTAAATTTTCTCTTTTTATTTCTTGGTTCTTGAGGTTTTTCTTCTATACTTGGATCATAATCAGTTAGTATTTGTTCTGAAATTTTTGCATCTTTTGGAATATCAAAATTAACTTTTGGTTCTAAAGTTTTACGAGGTAAAGCTTTTTTCAGAAGTTGAAGTTGTTCTTGTGAGAATTCATTGAAATTTGGTAATTCAACTTCAAAATTGATGATTAAGTATCCATATTTATCAGGTTGAGATTTCATTGGCATACCCAAATTTGGAATCATTTTGATTGAACCAGGTTTGATGATTTCACCTTCAGCAATGACAACTTTGATAACGTCACCATTCAAATGAGGTACCAAAAATTCACCTCCTGTTAAAGCAGTTACTAAATCAATTTTAGCTGTGTAATACAAATTATCGCCCTTTCTTGTAAAGATTGGGTGAGGTTTTTCTTCTATCGTGACAATGATATCACCTGGGATTATGTCAATTCCTTGGTCACCTTCACCTACGCACACAATATTGTCTCCATGACGATAACCTTTAGGAACCTCAATTTTGAAAATAGTACGTTTATCAACGACTTTTGCACCTCTGCATTCTTTACAAATGTTTTTAGGTGTCTTACCCTTTCCGCCACAATCAAAACAATTGGTTTCAAAACGTTGCAGTAAAGGACCCATCTGTTTTTCAATGATAACTCTACCTCTACCTTTACAAGAAACACAATTTTTAAAATCAGAGCCACCTTTTGCATCACAGGCAGTACATAATAAAGTTTTGGAAAGAGCCATTTTCACTGTTCTACCATTGTATAGTTCAGTAAGAGTACAGTTCAAAGTATGGTTGATGTCTGGAGACTTTCTTTTCCTAGGAGCATAAGAAGAATATGATTTCGATGAACTTGTAGCAGTAGAGAAAAACCCATCTCCAAAAAATTGGTTGAACAAGTCATCAGGTGAAGTGGAAAAGCCTGAAGTTGATTTGAAAGCAGAGTAATTGAAAGAGCCATCAGTAGCTGCTTCGCCGTATCTGTCATAAGCAGACCTTTTATTAGCATCAAACAACACTTCGTAGGCCTTTGTTATTTCCTGGAACTTCTCTGTAGATTCTTTTGAGTGATTGTTCTTATCAGGATGGTATTTTAATGCCTTGACACGGTATGCTTTCTTGATCTCCGTGTCTGTTGCAGTGGGTGCGACACCCAAAATGTCATATAATTTAGTATCTTTAACCATCAAAAACCGCTGTTAGAAAAAAGGTTGTATGGAACACTATAAGTGCTTGGATTATTAAAAAAACCAGATAAATAGAGTAGTTGTAGTAGATTGTCCGAATTGCAGTGCTAGTGAGATAGTGATGAGGGGTGGTGGTGATAACAGAATGTGCCAACTATAATCAGAATTAAAGTACCAGCGATGCGTGTGGGTTCAGCAAGAGTACAGTAGTTGAAAGTAGAGTGGCGATGTGAAATGTGAGTGTTGTGTAGTTCAGCACAAAAGTGGATTATCGAACAGGTTTGATGTTGTAAGAGCAGCGTTTTTAAAACTTTTATAAATAATCATTTTTTTATCAGTGAATTTTCGAGAAAATTTGGAATTTCTGCAAGAAAAGTGAATTTTGATCTAGCAAAAAAAGTGGATTTGGAAAATATTTTTTGGGTATTGAGAAGATATTTAGATAGTAGATGGCATACAAGATCAGTTATAAATTTCAAGAGAGAAAATAGCTTGTATGTAGCGTATTTTGCAAACTAATAGCTGAAACATAGCTTTAAACTAGCTGTAAAAAACATTACCCACTAATAACAACATTTAAATTCCAAAAAAGCAAGAATAAAATGTCCAAAACTACCACAACAAGTTACAACTTACAACCAACAGAAAACCATTGACGACTCAAGTTTCCAGAAAATGCTGCGCAAACCAGAAAACCAAAAACTTCACGCTTTTTTTCAACATGAAAATTAGAGAAAGAATAACTAGTGAAAATCACTTGTTAAGAAAAGCTACCGATTTGGTTTCAGTTGGGAGTTTTGCCTGGTTTTGAGGCTTGAATTTTGCAGGAGTCAAGCAAGCGAAAGATCAAAGAGGAGAAAATGTCCCTGTTAGCACTTGCAAACTCACACAGGCCGGGTCATTATTCTCTGGACTTAAGCATTGACATGGAGAAGACTAATTTCATCGGTGCTGCTGAGATCTCACTCACCAAGGCCGCTTCACACAAAAATTTTTCATTTAAATTACATTCTGCTGAATTGGTAGTGCTAAGTGCAGTCTTCAGTCCAGCTGACAATTGCAATAATCAATTCAAAGCAGCAATTTCTTACGATAAAGCCAATGAGTTTGTGATATTCAATTTACAAGACTCAAAAGAACTTCTTCAACACGAACAGATAACTTTGAAAATCAAGTACATAGGTAAAATTAACACCATCAAAACTTTCAAAGACGTCACTAAAGGTATCTTTAAAACAAACTACTTAGACGATAGAAGCAACACTGCTACAAACTACATTTTAGCTACCCATGCACAAGCATCCTTTGCAAGATGCATTTTCCCATGTGTTGATGAACCTGTCTCCAAAACAACATTCAAACTTACAATCTCTACCAACTCAAGATTTAAAGTTTTATCCAACACGTCAATCGAATCTCAAACAGATTTATCATCTTCTGTTACTAGCACTATCTTCAACACAACACCAATCATGAACACTTCACTTTTTGCATTTGTCATTGGTGATTTAGACTGCATCGAATCAAAAGTTCAATTGAAAAACGGCGAAGTCCCAATCAGATTCTACGCACCAATTGGTCAAGTTTCTTACGCTGCATACCCATTAGACATCACCACCAAAACTTTCCCATTTGTTGAACAATTATTCGATTATAGTTATCCATTAGATAAACTTGATTTTGTCGCATTACCATTTTTAACCGATGGTGCTATGGAAAATTTTGGTTTAATAACAATGCAATCAACTCATATTCTTGCCTCTAACTTAAATGCACAAATTTGTCAAGGAATGAGACAGCTTGTCGTTCACGAGTTGGTGCATCATTGGATAGGTAACAATGTTTCCTTTGATGAATGGGATCATTTATGGTTAAATGAATGTTTTGCCACATGGTTTGCCTATTATGTTTTATTCAAATTAGAATTAGAAACTGTTGATACTGAAATTTGGTTGAAACAAGGCGATGAAGAATTAGAAACCTATTTATTGAATGATTCGCAACCAAATGTTCAACCAATTTTGATTCCAAAAAAATCCAATTCAAAACCAATTAAATCCACTCATGAAGCTTTTGAAGTTGCATCTTATCAAAAGGGTATTCATTTTCTAAGAATGTTGGCAAATGTTTTTGAAAACAATAAATTTGATGATCAATTACCAAAATTCATCAAAAATTTATCATTTTTTATAACTAAGAATGAATTTAAAGCAATTAAACCAACAGATTTATGGATGAATTTTAATAATGACTCAACTCTAGATTTATTAGCATTTACCCATTCTTGGATCAGATTGCCAGGTATCCCAATTGTTAATGTCAAATTAAACAACCAAGGATTGATAGAATTAACTCAACATCGTTATCTATTAAATGGATTGGATCTTGAACTTTTGAAATTGGAAGATAACCCATATCATATCCCATTAGCCATTAAGTTAACCGATGGTTCTGTTGTCAACAGAATAATGAATGATAGATCCTTAGTTTTAAGTGACATTAAAGCAGAAGAATTTGTGAAATTAAACACTAATAGAATTGGTTTATACAGAGTTCATTACAAGAATTTGGAATTTTATGAAAAAATAGGACAAAATTTAAATAAATTAACTGACTTGGACCTACTGAACGTTTCATATGATTTTAGTTCAATTTTAGGAACTTCTCATTCAGAAAATGATATCTTGGGGTTCATAAAATTTTCTGAATCGCTAATTAATTTCAAATCTTTAAATTTCAAGATTTTACCTCATATTTTATTAATCTTAGAGATCTTACAGGATTCAATAAAATTGTCTTCCAATGACTCCAATAAATCAAAATATAACAATTGGTTACAATCATTAAACTCCAAATTGTTTAATAGATTATCATGGGATGATTCATTAGATTATAAAACGTTATGCAAAGATGAATTAGATACAAGAAAATGGATTTTGACAATTGGACTTGATACTGAAGAGATTTCTCAAATTTCTGCAAAATTATTTAAAAAATTCATTCATGGACCAAAAGAATCAATTCCAGTTCAATTAATTCAACCAATCTTATCAAACGTTTCATTAAATTCAAATCAAAATAATTGGAAGAAAATTTTAGAGTTAGTTAAAAATCCAGGTCCAATTATTAACAATATTTTTGGTAGTGTGAATCCAACGATGGATGTTCAAAATGCAGCTGTGAGATCAATTGGTTTCACCAAAGATGAAGCTTTAGTTAAACGTGTTTTGAATTTTGTTTCGAATAACATTGATTCCAAAATGGTTGAATTAGCATTAATTGGTTTACAATATAATCATGATTTATTTAAAGATTCATTATGGTCATGGTTTAATTTAAATTATGATAAATGGGTTGGTAGATCTTTGAGACAAGGAAGTGAACTTAGTGCAAATTTGAAGAAAACTGTTGAAAGTATTTCATTTATAGTTTTCAGTGGATTACATTTTGATAAAGATGAAGAAATGATTAAAAGATTTATTGAACTTAAATTGAAAAAATTACCTGAACATGGATTAAAAGATCAAATTGAAGATATTAAAGAGACTCAATTAGAGAAAATTAGAATAACTAAATCTTTAGACTTGATTGTTAAAGATATTTGATAATCATAGGAATTGTGTACATAGTATTAATAAAATAAAGAAAATGTCTATTTGATTTTTCATAAAATATACTCATTCATAAAGTGTACCTGAAACAATTGATCTTGTTTCAGTCATGATATGATCCAAACTATTATAAATATCATCAATAGTAATCAAACCAGAATAACTACCTAAAGAATGATTTTGACTGATTTCACTATATTGAGACTCATTATCAATATCATTATCAATATTATCATCAAATTGTCTTGTTGAAGGTTGTTGAGATTCTTGGGTATGAGGAGGTAGTGTAGGCGCTGAAGGTTGAGTTAAATCTGGTTCAACATAATCAAAAAACTGATATTTATATTCATCTGATATTTCAATGTCTGTACTGTTTAACAATTTATTTGATGATGTTAATCTGCTACCGGAACTTGTTGTATTATTATTTGAGTTGAAATTTCTTTCCATATCATCAGCTAGTAAATTATTTTCAAACGTTAATGTATGGTTAAACAAGCCTGGTGTATTCAATATTGAATTATCAGAAGTAATGTTATCAATTTCCATAGTTCTTAAATGTCTAACTCTCCATTTGATTCTTTCAGCAATGATTCTTTTCAGATAGATGCTCCATAATGCCTCAATTTCTCTTTTACTGGTTCTAATTTGAGATTTAACTGGAGCTGACAATGTCCTTGTTAGTTTATGACCTTTGAGTTGAAGAGTTGGCATTGAATATGAATCAAATCTATTTCCAAAAATTTCGGAATAACGACTGTCTCTGAAAGTACCTGTTTGAAATGTTGAATCATTTGAAGCAGAAGTTACTTCCACCATTGATGGAGTAGTGTCAAGAGCTGTATTATCCATAACTTCATAATTGTTCATATTGAATGAAAAACTGGTATTCCCAATCTTCTTTAATTGTTCATTTAATTTTCTTTCAAATTTATCAGTTGATATAAAAGAATTGTTGATTGATGGGGTATGAGCCAATTCATATAAATCATAGTTATTATAATCATCAACATCGATTCCCATAGTGGTACTTTGTAAAATAGGATTTGGTTTCAAAACTTCACCTCTGGAAACTTCGAAAGCTTCAATTTTTCTATTGAGACATAAATCTTGAGCCATTTCTGCATTGAAGTCAATATAAGATAAACTTGCCTCTAACTCAGATTTGGATCTATATTTCCCATTCCGTTGTTTTCTTTTATGACTGTAATTTGTACTTGTGTTTGTATTGACACTTCTTTTCGATGATCCTCTTTTCACAGAACTATTTGTGCGTTTTGGAGCTTTAACCACCGGATGGAATAGTTGGTTTTTTACCTCTCTAGTTGTTTTCATAAATCTTCTTTTTCTTCGTATTGTTTTCTTTTTGGAAAGCTTGGATCGCTTTCTTTCAACTCTCACATATCCATGGCTGCGGAGTGATCTATTTGATCTATTTGATCTATGTGATCTGTTCGATCTCATTGTTGGGGTTCTTGAATTGTATGTATTTGAAATCAAGAGTGGATGATTAGCTTGAGGTAAATGGAAAGGTTCACCTAGTCCTAGTGGCGGACCCTGAGGTTCCTTCATTCTGCGATATATGAACTGATTGTCATTGTATGAGTTGTATCCCACCCCTGTAGAGTACACTTGATCGTTCACCACCATAATGCGTTGGTATAAAATGTAGTGAAATAATACTTCCACTTGTTAGCAAAAGAGAAAAAGCGTCTTGCTTAAGTAGTTTCAAGTTCCAAGTGCTGAGCAAAAGAGAAAGCCTTGTTGTTCTAGGATCTTGAAAGTGCTGAAGAAATCCCGGATCATGATGAGCGTCAAGGGACAGTTGATTGAGTTTGATCTGAGCGATGGCTGGTTGTGACTTTGAGAAGTTATAATATTTGGCATAAAATTGATTATTAAGGAAAGCGGAAAAAACAAAAAAATCCCAAAGCAGTAATTATTAGTCACATGTTATATCACATGACTGAGCAGCTCTAGAAATACTCATTCCAAACACTCATTTCTAGAGATATTCAACTAGGAATTGTTTGCGAACAAGCCAGCAGCACTTGTTGTAAAATGAGAAATATCAAAATAAACAGATGCCAGCGGCAAATTGTGTGGGAAATTGGAATGCCCAACTTCTTAAATTAATGTGCTGTTTTGAAAAAAGCATTTACCCGGTCTTATGTAGTCCAAAAACAGACTAACTTCCAGGTTGGGTTGGTTTTTTGTTTTGTTTTTTTTTTTCTTTTCTAATCCAGAAAAAAGGAGATTTGGCCTTTTTATTTCCTTTTGATTTGACGCTTCAACTTCCCACTCGCAACAATTTGCAGCCGCTTTATCTCTTGAGCACACAGATCTAAGCACCCACATTTTCAGAATGGACAAATTGAAAGAGAAAATCAGCAACTTGAAATTGGACGCCGAAAAATGGCAAGAAAAATCCGAAGAGTTGGCTGCTCAAATCAAACAATTGGAACAAGAATCTTTGGAAAAGGACAATGATATCCAAGCGTTGACCAGAAAAAACCAGTCTTTAGAAGAACAGGTCGAGAAATTAGAATCTACTTTGGCCGAGCACAAAGAAGTTGCTGAAGAATCTTCTGCATTGAAATCTCACAACGACAACTTTACAAGAAAAAACCAGCAATTGGAAGAGGAATTAGAAGAATCTGACAAGAACTTGAAAGAAACCACTCAAAAATTAAGAGAAACCGACTTGAAAGCTGAACAATTGGAAAGAAAAGTCACATCTTTAGAAACCGAAAGAGAAGAATGGGAAAGAAAATTCGAAGAACTAAGCGAGAAGTACACCAAGGCCAAAGAAGAATTGGAAGAGATTTCTGCTCAATTGGAACTTATCTAACTGTCTGATGCCATTGCTAGTGAAGATTCTTATACCAAACCAATTGAAGCTGATGGTGAACTCGACAAAAATAATCTTCAGATTATCAAATACAACAACAACAACAACAACAACAACAGCCATAATTCCTATAAATATAAAATTGCACATTTGATTCATATAGTAAACATCATTATTTTGTCTGCTGTGTTGAACTATTTTATAACAGCTGATTTCACATTGGTTCGACGGGTGTTTAAACTGCTGTTTTGAACTGAGTTTTGTCTAAAAGAAATTGTAGTTTGTTGTATCCACTATGATATATCATTACATCTATATGTTCACTGCTACACTACTCTGACTGCTTTGTTCCTTTTCAACTTAGCTTACTTACTGAATCAATCTTTTAAAAACTCCGGGTAAATTCGACAGTTTTCCAAATAACAAAATAAACAAAACAATTCAGCGCCAAACATAAACATAAACAGCTTTTGGCTTGCCAGCGCTTTACACATCATCTAGTACACGACGCATAACGCACCATGGCTGATTGGCTCAATGAGCAGTTGCAGGATGACGGCTTTGGCAGCGCCTCTGCGCCTAACAATGACGAGCAAGAACTCATGTCGTCTTTTTTGAACTATTTGGACACTGACGCCAACGACAATATCGAGGACAACAACGCGTCTTCTAGCGGCGGTAATTCTCTGATGAGCGCTGCAAATAATACTGCTAATAACACAAATAACACTGCGAATAACAGTGATTCTTTTAATGACTCCTTCAACTTCAATTCCTCAAATATCAGTCCTGCTGCAATATTAGCTCAGAGACAACAGAGTCAGAATCAACAACAACAGCCTCAGCCTGAACCGCAGCAGCATACTACACAACAGGATGCTAATGCACTTATACAAAGTATACTAGGGGACACTAACGCTTCTAGTGCTCCAAATACACCAAATAGTTTCATCCAAAATCAACAAGTTCCAGTTAATCAAGGATTCCCACCAGCTGTTTTTTCTCCAACTACCCAACAGAGAACTATACCTCCTCAAATGGATAAACCACCAATTCAAATACAGCAAGAGTTGCCTCCTCAACAACAACAGCCGGTTCAGTCTCCTCAGTTACAACAACAACAACAACAACAACAGTTGAATATTCAACATAATCAACCAATGAATAAACAAGCCATGATTGCAGCTCTACAACAGAGGAATATACAGAATCAACAACGCTATCAGCAACAGCAGCAGCAATTTTTGCAACAACAGTTTATGCAACAAAGACAACAACATAATAATTCTCCAAATATGGGCCCTCAAGGTCTAAATAATCCTGCTTTGCAACAACAACAACAATCTCAGCAACAACAGCTCTTTCACCAATTGCAACAACAACAACAGCAACAACAAGCATTGAGACTACAACAACTGCAACAGCAGCAACAACAAAGACAGGCCAATTTGTCACAACCTCCAACTCCTCAGCAACAACAGTTTAATCAAGATCCATCGCCAATGATGCAGAATCAAAGACTTCAACAACAACAACAACAACAACATAATCCGTTCAACCAATTCAATAATCAAAATCAAAATCCTCAAATTCAGCAACATTCTCCTTTGAATCAACAACAACAGTTGGGTCAATCTCCAAATCTGCAGCAGCAAGGTTCCATGTCCAACTCTGGACAACAATCAATGGTTCAACAGCAACATTTTCAACAACAACAGCAGCAACAACAACAACAACAACAACAACAATCAAAACCACCATCTAATATACATACACCTCAACAACCAAATCAACCGTCTCCTCAACTTGCAAATACTAAAGGTAATATATTAAATGATAATTCCAGTTTAACTTCAGAACAACAATCTCAACAAAAGAAACTACAGCAACAGATGAGTTCAAGTCAAATGGAATTATTTATGAAAACTTTAGTTGATTTTATGAAAAATAGAGGTACACCATTAACTTCAGTTCCTATTATCGCTGAAAGAAGAATTCATCTATTTTTTCTATATGCAATTGTTTTCAAATTAGGTGGGTTTTCAACAGTCAGCAGACAAAATCACTGGCCATTTGTTGCTCAAAAATTGGGATTATTAGTTGATGATAGAAATGTTGATGTAATTAAGGAATTATCAAAAGTTTACATGAATTATTTATTGCCTTTTGAACAATATGCTGTTTCTCCTGAAGGTCAATTGGATCTACAAAATAGAAGACAACAGCTTCAAAAACAGTATGATTTACAAAGACAACAAGAACAACAATTAAATCAACAACAACAACAACAACAACAACAACAATTAAATCAACAACAATCATTATCTAGAGGCCAATCTCCTAATACTAGCAGAAGTTCACACTCTCAATTACCCACACCAACTTTACAGCAACAACAAATCTCAAGAGTTTCTCCATCTTTTCCTCAACAGACTATTCCTTCCGCAAGTCCAAACTTAAGACAAAACCAAACACAAACTCCCCAAAGTTTTCATGCACCAACACCACCTGGTACCATTCAACAGATTCAATTACAACAACCACAGCAGCAACAATACCCAAAGCCTGTAAATACAAAAAGAAAATCAAGTGTTTCTTCAACTCCAAGTGCTTCTACTCTTAAAAGTCAAGTCCCATTCAATCAACTTCAATCAACCCCAAAAGTTTCTGAAAAAGTTGAAGTAAAATCAAATGTCATAAGAAACTATATTCCAGAGAAAAGATTAATTGAAACCCACGGTGGATTTGATGTGAAAGCTTTAACCCAATTGGGTGAACAAATAGATACAACAAAACCAATCTTCTTATTTGCTCCAGAATTAGGCACAATTAATATTCATGCATTAACTATGAGTTTAGATTCAGGTGTTACTTCTGAAACAAATACCGCTCTAAACACTGTACTTGTGACTTCTGCAGATGATAATTTGGTTATTCCATTGCCTGAATGTCCTGAGTTTTTGGAAAGTTTATGTTGTTTGGGGCTGAGAATTTTAGATGAATTGATTAATGGAACCAATGAAAGAAAAAGACAAATTGAAGATGAAGTTGAACAATTTGATAAACAAGAGTCTGGTTTTAAAAAATCTAGAATTGACATAGTTTTTGAAAAATCTGTTAAAGAGAAAACAAATGACGTTGAAATCAATGTTGATTCATTTTCTGGTGAACAGTTAAATAATAAACATCAAGATAAAGATGTTGTCGTTGATAAGAAACTGACTTATGAAGGGTTAGATTATAATGAAATTGATAAAGAACTGAGCTTGGAAGACAACTTCATCACTGATAATGTACAGTCAATTGCTGAACCACCAAATGATATCAAATATTTGCAACCAATCGATTTAGGAGTTTTAACAAACTTTGAATTCCCTTCATATTTGGAAACCTTACATGCAATTCGTGCAGAGGCTGAAGATCCATTTAGTATTATTCATACTTGTTCAGCAGAAGATCCACAAGTCCGTTTAGTTGATCAATTGATTACAATAACAATGATCTTAAGAAATATTTCATTTTATGATCAAAATATTGTAATTATGGGAAGAAATGAAATTTTGAAGGAATTTTTGTTCAAATTGATTTTATCATTAGGTTCAAATTCTGAAAAGTTTGTCTTTGCAAGAAGAAAGTTGGGATTTTTGAAAGATTCATTAATGATTTTTATGAATATTGCTCATCTATTAGAATTAAGAAATATCAATGATGCTTTTGCAATGATCATTTTAATTTTATCTTTTTGTGCAGAAGACAATGAGTTTGAACAAAGTAGTGAGTTAAAATCAATAGTGCCTGATTTCAAACCACAAATTCATAAATATCAACACCATGCAATTGATGTTCTAGCAAAATTATTGGTACGTGATCCACCAAATAGAGGCTTAATTTATGCATTGATTACAGGAAATTTTGAGAATATCCCAGTTAGTGATATTGATAATGTTAAAAATATGATTTCATTATATATTGGAGAAACTGAAATTGCTAATCACTATTTTGCTAATAAATTATTCAAATCTATTATTGCAGTGATTCCAATTAATGGAATTGGCTTGACAATTTTACAAGAAAATGATGCAGTCATATTACAAGCTTTGTTGTCAGCTGTGTTAATTAGTGAAATGATTGAAGTAGAAACATTAAATGAAAATTTGCCATTAAATTGGTTAAGATCTTCTGAATGTATTGGAAGTGGATTAGCAAGATTAGGATTGTTATTAGCATCATTGAGTGCCAAACCAGATTCAACTGAATCAGTTAAACTGATGTCATCAAGATGTTTCCAATTATTAAATGTTTTGTTATTAAAATCAATTCAATTTGCTGAAAAAAATGATAGTAAAGATCTTAGTGAATTGTGTCAAGCTAAACTATTTTTGCCATCTGATTCAGTTTTAGGAGCAATGTTAACTTCAATTGATGCAAGTATTTTAAATCCAATTTTAACATTTTCTGCAAGCTTAAGAAAAATTAATTCAAATTATTGATTAGAATGGGGTTCATAATTTTAATGAGTTTTTTTTATAGATAGTTGTAATATTACACATTGATTAATTAATCTTATCATGAAAAATGTTCGTGCATTGTAATGATTTAATCCTCTTTATAATTGTTTTCTAAATGTTCATAAATTCGTTCACCTAATTCATCACCGACCAATCTAATGATTTCAGCACGAGACATTGTCAGTAGTTTTTCAACTTTTTTGATTTTTTTCATTATATTGAAATAATCAATATTTGTAACACCTGGTAAGTTTTGTAATAGTTGGACGATATTCTCTTTGATCTCTTTATTAGTTTTCTTTTTTTCTTCCTTCAAACCTGCATTAACCGCATTTAAAACATCTGGTTCTTCTCTACCTGTTTTCAAATCAAAAAATATTTCTGCAGTTTGATAAGGTGATGATGACCACAACACTCTCAATTTGGGGAATTTAATAACTAATTGAGCCAATTGCATTTGGATGTCATCTTTCATCTTTGTGGTGAAGGTCAAATCTGTGACGTGCATTCTATTATTGTTCATTCTAAATTCACTAAAGGGTTCAAATGAAAATGATTGATTATTATCAAATTCAATTAATAAAGTTGGAATTTCGTAATATTTAGACATTCTAGCACATTGATGAAAAATTCTTCCACTATTGAAACTTCCAATCAAATCTTTTATTGATTTTCTTTCAATACAAACTTTTGGAGTGATAATGTAATCACCAACAGTTAACATTACTGGAATAACTTTCATTCCATTTTTATAAAGTAAACCTGGTAAAGAAGCACGAAATTCTCTTGTATCAACAATGACTTTAAATTCATGATTTGGATCATAATAATGACCTCCACCTCCTGCAATTCTTGTGTTTAAGATTGCTGTTTTTCTAAATTTAAACCGAGACGAGTCTTCATCTGTCTCAAAATGAGATGCAAGTGATGACTTTTCTCTAATTAATTTCGTAAATGAATCTTTCTCTTTTCTGATGGATTTTAAGAAAAACTCTTCTTCGATAGAGTCACTATAATATAAGAAATAAGTTCTTGCCTGATTTTCTCTATAAGTTGCTTGAAAAACTTCAACTTTTCTAACGAATTCCAAATTTGGCTCATAAAAAATGATATATGAAGGCATAGTTTGATTCAATAAAGCTGAGTCTTGGTTATCAAAAGTACCAATAATGATTTGTGAATCTCTTGAAATGTATTCAAACATGAACTGACCATTTGATGATTGTTCAATACTGAAACCTTGTTCCAACATTTGAACGTCATCATTTTCTTGCTCACTTTCTTCAAAATCATCTTCCTCTTCGTCATCATCATCTTGCTGTAAGTCCATTAAGTTCATTTCAATCTCGTCTCTATCAATATTCAAATCAATAGTTTCTTCACCAGGTAATGGAGCATTCATTAATCTTTGCACTGCAGCAACCGCACTTCCGCCTCTAGTTCTTCTTCTTTTGGTAGTTATTGGTCCTTTAGAAAATGCTTTTGAAATATTTATTTCCATTTCTTCTGAATCGACTTCTTTGGCTTCTTTGATTGTAGTTGTAACCGTTTTATTATTTTCTTGTGAATCCATGTAATGACGTAGTTTATTCATCATCAATTTTCTAGCTGAAAAACTTTTAATACCAAATGATTCACTTCTAAGATCATTATCAGATTTTAATTCTTTGATTCCGCTAATAACTCTTTGCAACTGTTTGGAAACTTTAGAATTGGAGCACATTATCAGTACAGGACCTCTTTTCTGAGCATGTAATTTTCTATCCTGTTCAATATCATCTAGTAAAATAGCCAACTGTTCCCATTTTGGAGCTGCTTCCAAGTAATAGTTATTATTTTGAACTACTCTATATTTGGCCAAGGATATCACTGTTTGAGCTTCTTCAGCCATAAGCCAAGGAGATTCATTATTTTTGAATTTGTCGAGGGAAGGTTTATTTGCTTCAATAACTAATTGAATCGCTTGATAAAAATCAATTGAATCATAAGCAATCAAAGTTTTTAATAAATCTTTCAAAAGTTTAATGTCTTTCAATAGTTGTCTAGATTCAAATGAAATTTTATGCCATTGAGGGTCAAAAATCATATAGAGTCTAGTCATAAAATCAATATCTAAAGCATTTGAAATATCCCAATATTCAATAGCTAAACTTTTATTTTTCCTACTTAGTTCTTCAATACATTTTTTCAGGCATGCAAGTAAAGCAGCTTGGATTTTCTTCATATAATCTGTCATTGCCACTTTAATTTCCGTAACATTTTTAGTGTTTTTTGTAATCAAAGAAGATGAAACCTCAATATGAAATCTGGGCCATAATAAAATTTTTTGTAATTTTAAATATTTTAATTTCTTAAATAAAGGTTGGAATCCAGATGCAAACTCCTCAGGGTTGTCACTTAAAGCTTTAACAAATCCCCATTTGTTTTTCTCTCTAAACATGTTGACGATGAAGTACTCATTAGATAGGTCATTAACTTTTTCAGCGTGTAAAATCACTAAACCTGTAACTTTTGAAGGGTTTATTATACCTGATAAAAAATCAACAACTAAGATTGTTGAAGTGACCGACATTATTCCACCAGTTTGATATATTTTAGATCTTTTATCAGCAGTGTAGTTTTCACTTTTTATTATATGGAATGGTCTGGATCTAGTTATGCTGTCATCATCTAAGTCTAAATCCATATTGGGGTTAGCATCATCTTCATCGTCAATCCAGGAAAGTTCCTGTAATTCCTCAGATATAATTTCATTGTCGTTATCATTTGCATTGATTAGCAGAACAAGAGATCTTTTCCTTACATCGTTGATTATAGCAGGTGAACATAAAGTATGAAGTAAATTAGCAGCAATTGGCAATAAACCCAGGCCTTTACTTATAATAAGCAACGAGTCCTGTGCTATTATGTCTTCCAGAATTTGTTGTTGGTATTGCAATGGCAATGTCAAACTTACGTCCAATGGATCAATCTCATCAACAAGATCTTGTTCCTCTTCTTTGTTGTTGATAATCAAAGGAAACTGCTTCTCATGCTCAATTTGTGTTTCTTTTTCCCTCTCGTCCTGCTCGCTCAACTGCTTCAGCTGCACCACAAGTTCCTCCTCCTCACTCGCATCGTCCTGAACAAACAACGACATCGTCAAACACTTTCAACTTCCAATTTTGAAACTCCAACCAAGTCTCAACTTGCTCCAAAATTTCAATATCAAAATTGTCCGGAATTCAAATTGTTGTGTACCGGAATTTGTATTTTGGAGATATTTTTTTTTGGAGTTTTTTTTTTTGGAGTTTTTTTTTGCTGAAATCGAAGTATTTTGCTGATCGATTGAAGCTTTGGGGCCAACAAAACATCACTTGCAGATTGTTTGAGAATGTTTAGCTTGAGTCACAGAGTGTTTATACAGTGCATACCAGCAAGAACTGGTTTACTAGCGCGTTTCAACTCCACAGCAGCGGCCAACGATGCCAGTAAGCCAGCAAAAACAAAAGATGCTGCTGCTGCCAAACAGCCACAAGAGGAAGATTTCATCACCAGAGCAATGAGACTAGCATTGGAGAATGGGAACATGAACAGACCAGCCTCTAGAGCAAGAGATGCATTGAAACCTTTGAACTTGCAAAGTACAGGTTTAAAAGATTTAATGGGTAATTTCAAACCTGACCCAAGAGACTTAGCCAACAGACTGAAATACACTGGTCCAACTGCAGGTAGATTTGTGAAAGTTTTCAACAACAATATTGGACAAGCTGAAAGAAATTTGAGATCTATTGTCTCTATCAACCAAATCAAGCAAACATATCATTTCCAAAGATTCTATATGAGACCTTGTAAAGTTAAAAGTGCAAAGAAAGTTGCATTTGCTCAAAAGAAATTCAAGAATGAGTTCAAAGATTTGATGGGTAGAATCAACGAAGCTAGAAGAAGAGGTTACTAAATGATTCAATATGAAAATGTGTACATAAAAAATAAAATAAAATAAAATAAAATTAACGGTAAATTAGAATAAACCTGTAGAGACAATAGTTGTGTGATTGATCCTCCAATAGTGAATAGTTTACTGGCTTTCTAGTTTATGTGGTGTCTTCAATTTCAGATCTTCAAGCGAAACTAACTTCATAATTTTATTCATATGTAGTTTAAACAAAAAAAGTTTCACAATAATTCCAATATTCAGAGTTTTCCTTCATAGCAGCTACAATATACACATAAATAATCTTGATATGGGCTCAGCAACAGTGGCATCTGCGTCCATCAACCTTTTAAACACAATCATTGGTATGTGGTTATTGGTTATTGGTTCTTTTGTTTTGTTTTGAAGAAAGTATGACTGATAAAAGATAAGCAACTAACGTTCATTTTAGGTGCTGGTATGCTAGCAATGCCATACGCATTAATGCAAGATGGTATTATCCTTGGGTTGTTTGTGATAGTGCTCAGCGCATTCTCTAGTTCTTTAGGGTTGTATTTGCAAGGTAAATGTTCCAAATATGCCCCAAATGGAAACGCTTCATTCTTCACATTGGCTCAATTGACGTATCCTCAGCTGAGTGTGCTGTTTGATGCTGCTATTGCCATCAAATGTTTTGGTGTTGGTATTTCATACTTAGTTGTCATTGGTGACTTAATGCCAAAAATTGTCCAATCTTTGATCAACACTTCAGTTTTAGATACACATCTTTGGTTGTTGGAACGTAATTTTTACATTACGTTATTTATGATATTTATCATTGTACCACTAAGTTTTTTGAAGAAGCTGGACTCTTTGAAATATGCTTCGCTGGTTGCTTTATCATCTGTTTTTTATCTTATGGTTTTAGTCGTTGTTCATTTCTTCAAAGATGACATTCAAGATAAAGGTCCAGTTAGATTACTGAAGCCTTATAGTTCTACATCAGTGCTATCCAGTTTTCCAATCTTCGTGTTTGCTTATACATGTCATCAAAACATGTTCACTTTAGTGAATGAATTAGAAAGCAGATCAGGTAAAGCTATCAATAAAATCATTGTTATTTCTATTGGTACTGCGATGTCTTTCTACATATTAGTTGGCCTCACGGGGTACTTGTCGTTTGGTGACAACGTTGCTCCTAATGTGATTGTGGGTTATTCTCATTCCATTTCTTCTACCATTGGAAGAGCTGCAATTGTAATATTAGTGATGTTATCTTTCCCATTACAATGCCACCCAGCAAGAGCATCCATCAACCATATGATACACTATTTCCAGTCGTTAGCTAAAAGTGAGAACACTACTATGGAAAGAGAACGTCCTGAATTGTTACAACGTACAAGCAACGAATCTTCTGCTTTGTTGGACTCAGATCCACAAGACGAGCAGGTGGAGGAAGGTTCACCAAGTGCTCTGACACCATTAGCTGGCACCAAGTTTTTTGTAATCACAACATTGATTTTGCTAGGAAGTTACTCTGTTGCCATCAGTGTCCAATCTTTGGCCAGAGTTTTAGCATTTGTTGGCTCTACAGGCTCTACATCAATTTCATTTATTCTTCCAGGTGTGTTTGGATACCAACTTATTGGATCAGAATATTTATCTGTTTCGCAGATGCCCCAGAAGCTCAAAATCACGAAATTTGCTGGCTTGATACTAGCTGTTTGGGGTGTTCTTGTGATGGTTATTTGTCTCAATGCCACTATTTTTTTGGGTGCTTCTCACTGAAGGCCAGTCGACAAAGGATTCTGCATCTCTGTACTTGTAACATCCCATTTAGAAACCTGCACTGTGTATACATTAATTGTTCAATTCATAGCTCGAGTAGTGGCCACACCAGAAATCGTGATGCAGAAAAATCGAAGAACCGAAATTAAGCGTAAATATTTTTTGTTTTTGTAGTGAAACAATTAGAAAGCTGTAAATTGGATATTTCTGTTGTTTTTCTGTTGTTTTCTTGCTTTTGTTCTTTTGCTTGGTGATTTTAAAGTGCTTTAATCTTAATATTGTTTGAAAAAAACTGGTTTTATACCGTTACTACCATTATTCTTTATTTGGGAACATTCAAATCACGTCTGATATTTTGATACAACGATCCAGGCAATTACACGTTTATAGAACAACGAATAAAGATATAACATAATCATGTCCACGCTGAGAGGGTTTCAGATCAACAAAAATAGCAAAAAACAAGCAGCTTCAAGTTTTCAGTTAACTAATATCACAACTGATCCATTTGCTGTGGCATCGTTATCCATTTGTTTAGTTTCATGGATCATTGCCTTTGGCGGGTCTGTTGCTTCTGACTTGAACGAATCATTCCCCCGTTTCACTTGGTGGGGGATTGTTTTTCAACTTATTATGATGATTGCATTGTTTTTATTTTATGGGTTTGATCTGTTAGATCAATACAAATTGTTCTTAGTTTCTGGTTTTTCCATTGCATTCATTTATACCACAAATTCAGCTACAAGTTTGGTGTATGCTGACGGTCCCAGAAAAGCAGCAGCTTCAGCTGGGGTGATTTTATTATCGATGATCAATTTGATTTGGGTATTTTATTTTGGTGGTGACAATACTTCTCCAATCAATACATGGATTGATTCTTTTTCTTTGAAAGGTCCAAGAAGTTTGAATAATCCTTTCAATCATCAAAATCATGTTTATCAAGAACCTGATTATCAATTTTCCTCCCAAAATTCAAACAACATCTATAATAGAAATTCAATCAACACACAACCATATGTCTCATCTTCAAGACTTAACGGTTTGGAGAACGTTTCTGAAAATGATTTTGGCTCAACAAGACAAAACTTTGAAACTCCAATCAGATATGAAGACTCTCCTCTGCCTTCAAGTAATAGAAACACAACTTTAACTCGTGAAGGTGATACAATAGATACAAACTTCGTGATTGATGATTTCCCATTTACTGCTAGAGCACTATATGACTATAAATCAAGTCCTGACGATGAAAACGAATTGTCGTTTGAAAAAGGAGAGATTTTAAAAGTTAATGATATTCAAAGTAATTGGTGGCAAGCTAAAAGAAGTAATGGTGAAGTTGGTTTCTGTCCAAGTAATTATGTGGAGTTGATTAATTAGACTTTTTGGAGATATAAAATGACTGCTAGAGGATATGTATCATTAAAATAATTTAAAAAATGACAACAGCGCACAAGTATTATATAATTTTTTTTTTTTTTCTACTGTAGTATAAAATGCTAAATAACATTTCCTGATATAAGCTAATAAAATGGTGCCCAACCAAAAAAAATAGACGCAAGGTTTTTATAGTCTGTTGCTTCTTGAATTAATTCAACAACAGTTGCTTCAACACTTAATCCATTGCCAATTAACTTATCTTCAACACCTTTAACGGCTCTTCCAGCATCAGATCCATCTCCTTCTAATATGACAATCTTTTTTGCAGAAATGTTCTCCTCAGATTGAAAACTTTGTAATTTTTTAAGTCTGATAGGTGATATAGCCCAAGAATATAATGGATCATATTTCAACACCTCTAAAATTCCAATAATTTTCTCAACATCTGTTCTTAAAGCTCTATAGACATGTTCGCATCCTTTTTTAAAAGATCCTTCCACTCCTGTGATTCCAAACCCATCAACAATATCTCTAGTCAATCTAAAAGGAATCAATTCTGGGATCGGTAGTAGTTTACCTTGATCAAATGCAATACCAAAATCAATATGAATTGGTTCTCCTGATGATCTATCAACCATGACATTACTCAAATGACGATCACCTAAACCTAATATGTGACCAACAATTGATGCCGTTACGGTACCTTTGGTATATGAATCACGACTTCTATACCAATCTTCAACATTAGGAAAATTATTATAAAAAAAATATCTGAAAACTGGTAATGTAGATTTAGAAATTTGTAAATAAGTTTGAATCTTGGTCTTCGATGATTCACTTTGAACTGATTGCATTAATTTTCTTGCTTCATCAAATGAAATTTTATCGTTTTTATGTAATGGTTTCAAAATATCCGCTAATGCAACTGAATTATCAACGAATTGAATCATACCTGCTTGTGGTCCTAATGGAATTACTTTATAAGTTCTCATGTTCAAGTTTCTTTTACGCGTTTCTTTATCATGTTGTAAAATTAAATTAACCTTTTCAAAAACTTGTTCCATAATTGAATCTTGTCTTAAATCATCATTACCACCTTTCAATAAAATTTTTGGTGTTGAACCATCACTTAACCTGATTCTTAAAATTTTTGGTGCACTAAGTCCAGTGTGTGCAATGTTGATAATTGGATCTATTGAATCAATTCTTGGTAATTTACTGTAATCACCATTGATTGAAATTGGAAGGTTGTTGATTGTTGGTAGTGGAATATTCAAGCTTGATAATCTATTTATCCAAAAATTACCAATATTTAATGCTTTTAAATTAAGTGATTTTGTTTCTTTTCTTTGAGTTTTCATTGAAGCTAAATTAACAGCATTAATACCCAATTCTTCGATTGGTCCCAAGCATTCTTTCAAAAATGCATCATCAATAGCTCCAACTTTTTTCCAAACTTTATCCGCAGCATGTTTTCTTGATGAAACTGTTAAATCTGATCTATTGGCTTTGGAAAACTGATTAATTCTTAAATTCATAATCGTATAAGCTGAATGATAAGGGTGTTTAGCTAATATCATCATCAATAACTCTTGTAAAACCTGTTGAAATGAAGTGTCATCATCTGATAGTCTTGACACTAATTGATTGATCCATGGGATAAATTTATGTGATCCTACTAACTTGATCTCTTTTTCAATAACAACATTAACTTTGTCATTATCTGGATTCTCCAACCATAAAGCACAAAATTTATCAATATCTTGATCATCAAATTCATCAGATGTACCAATTGCTTTCAAAAAGAATTCAACAGCCTTTTCAATACATAACTCTTTCTTATTTTTCAATGCGTTATATGCCTCTAAATCTGAATTTAGTTGAATATGATTATTTTTCAAAAATCTTTTGATGTTTTCTTTCTCTGAGGTCAGGGTTTGAGGATCTTTGAATTGTGCTTTTAATTCATTTTGTTCATTCTGTTTATAAAGCAACAGTTCTTTTCTTCTTTTAATTTCATGGTCAAGCCCACCAGTCTTTGACTGTTTATAACAAAAATAACCTAATGTATGATATATCTGAGCTCTCTTCTCCATTGAACCGACTTCTTCAATCAAATCTAGAGAGTTTTTGACATAAGTTGACATAATATTTTCAAATTTCTCTTGTTTGGATTCAGAAGTCCACTTTACTAAATGAGCATTGATAACAGAGTTTTCAATCTCATAAATTCCATTCTGTTGAAGTTTTTTATTTGATCTTATTTGTTTATTTGTCAACTCTTGTAACATAGATATTGGAACAACTGTTTCACCAAGCTCCCAAAGTGTACAAGCGGAGTCAAAAGCTGCTAATCTTGATAACTGATTGAAGTTTTTGTGATCTTTGAATCTGAATTTCACTAAATCTTCAAAGTAAGTTGAATTGTTGATCGAGCATTGTTTAGCTGAATGGATTCTAGCTAGATTGCCGTAGCTCATGAGATTCAAAGATAATTGCTGCAATCGAACATCTTGTGTTTGTGAACTTTCAATATATGGATTGATCTGATTCAAATTGTCAATTAAAATTCTTTTAGTCAATAATAAATCATCAAAATCATAAAATGAAACAGTTTCTAACCACAACATTTTTGGTTGCTCTTTCATTAGTTCATCAGGTTGCAATGAACACAAAGCATCAGTTGCTGCTAAAACTCCTAATTTCTTTAAACAATGTGTATCTTTATTATCTTTCAGTTGATTGAGAGTAAGCTTTTTAGTTAGATTCTTCACATTAATAGGTTTATCGTGAACTTCTTTCAATATCGTATAAATTAATTCATTTTGAGTGGTTGGATTTGTAGGTGCTGGTATGTCCCATTGGTTTAATTTCCAACTCCAGTTATAAATGCTGGATGTTGAGTCATTTGCAGACATTGATCCATACACAGCTTGTGATAACCCATTAAAACTATTGGCTGCTAATGACTCCACTAAATTGAGCCTTGGAACCCCTGTATTTCCTAAAATAAGTGAAGAATCATAATAACCACTATTAAACATCGTAGCTTCCCAAGTTTTGTCTTCAACTCTATTTAGCATTCGTGCTGCATAATCAAGTGAAGGATGAACAGGTAAACCATAAAGCAAATCAACATCATTTATTTGCTCGTAAATAGATTTCAAAGTTTGATCAGCTCTCCACTTGATTGATTTTCTGAAGCTATCATCTGTATGATAGTCTTCAAACAAAAGTAAAGCAAACTTTGGTAGACCTACTTGAGATGCAATTCTGTAAATGGTAGTGATATCAAGTGATTTGTAAATCTTTGAGAACTCTTTAATATTATCTCGATAACCAATTCTTAGTAATGAAACTAAATGCAATAAGCTTTTCAAAATGACAGGATCTGTTTTATTGGCAGAATCTAACGTTAATTGGCTGGAAATAAGATTGAAGGAGTCAAAAGACTTATCGTGAGCTATAGTGTATAATACTAAATGATTGAATATTTTTGGACAAACTGATGGAAATCTCTTGATATAGCTGATGATACTGGATGATAAAGTTGTAGTCGGACTTGATAATCTCTGTAAAATCTCAATCGTGTTTTTTTGAAACCATAATGTTGACACATCAAGGTGTTCACCAGCTGTTCCTAAATCAAACTCTTCGATTAAACTCATGGTAAAATCATTCAATGGAAGTAGAACTTTTCTTAAAGGGATCAAATGTTTTGTATGGTTTATAAAAGCTTCGACTGAGCTAGGATCAAAGTCTGACTTAAAACAAGCTAACCCTAAAACGGCATCAATCATAAGTAGCTCTTTAATATGAGGAGTTTCTTGACGAATTTTAATCAATTCATCAAAAATAAAATGTAGGTTTGCAGTTTGATCACCTAGATTATTTTCAATAGTTTTTTCAAACTCATGATGGTTCTGTTGCAACTTATCTCCGGTCTGTAAATAATAGTTTCCAAGATATTTACCTTTGAAAAGACCATAATTAACAGATTCAAAAGGGTACCTAGTCTCAATGAATAGTTTTGCAACTTTTTTATCTGTTATAAATTTTGAGTCAAACTTAAATGAGTCAATATCACATTTTTCAAAAATTAGTGAAATGATCTTCAGAGTCAATACTCTTTTCTTATTATCAAAAATTTCAGCTGCGTGTTTCAAGTATGAGTTGATGTTTAAGTGAATATTGGTTAACTCTTCAGAATTCAAAATCTTTATCAAATCACGAGCCAAAAAAAAATAAAACTTTTTAGGTGAAAGATGGGTTACCATATTTAAAAGTTTGTTTTTCAACCTCATATCATAATAACCATTATCAATTGAAAATCTAGTTAGTTCGTATAATAAATCCAAAACTGTTATCATATTAGTATCTGTATCTGTATCTGTATCTGTATCAGATATATCTTTCATCATTTCCAGAAGCACCATAATCATGTTACAAACTTCTTTATGAATGTCCTGAGAACATATGTGAGATGTTAAGCACTTTATGGTACTAGACAAAATATCAGAAGATTTGAAATCTTCACCAGCTAAAACAATCACTAACTTAATTCTTCTCAAATTCAAAAACTGTTGTGTTGGACCCAAGGGGTGTTTCAAATCATTGAAAAAGTTATTCAAGCAAAATCTGATCACGCCGGCACTCCAAAGGTTAGATTCAGATGCAAATCTCATTATTTGGTTGACAGCTGTTGAAAAACTGACAGTAATTTCAGAAATATAAGATAAGTTTTGTGAATTATTAAAAACCAAACTCTTAAGACATGAGTTGTTTTTACCGAAACGTTGGATCAATTTTAAGATATTGGACTCTTTGGATAAATCACATAAACATAAAAACCGGTATATGATCAAAAACCCTTGATCACTGATAAACGATTCATCATAAGCTTCATTAATTGTTTTTTCCATTTCTTGTTTACGGCCACCCTTTGTAAAACTCAAAGGAATCAAGAGTGAAATTGTCTGTAGCATTAAATCAATATTATCACTGCTATTGTAAACAGATTTGATTTCAGATGTGAAGTTTGAAGTTGGTTTTGTGCTTGATTGATCAATGGCATAAATAAAATAAATTTCTGACTGGAAAAATTCTTGGACCGTTTCATAACCCAGTAATTGAAAAGGAAAGTTTTGATATGATTTGGGAAACCATTTCTTAAAAATTTCTAGTTTTAGTATTTGATTATCTGCTAAACAGCTACTCAAGCTGTTTCTCTGGATAATTTGATTGAAATAACTTTTGGATAAATCAGCAAAAGAAGATTGTTGACCATATTGAAAACAATCATACAAAGAATTTATTAATAAACCATGTGAAATCAAAGACGATTGTAGATTTAAATTAAACAAACAGTTTAATGCATCTAGGGATTTGATTTCAGGCAAGGCAAATTGTTTAAATTGGGTATAAAATTCAAGCTGCTCAAATGAATCTAAACTTTTCAAGTAATCCGCGAAATGGTTGGATATTTCAAAAACCACAAACTTTTCCCTACTTGAAATCAAATTTGAAAGTATTTGATTCAAATCTTCACTTGTGGTGATAATTTGTTTATTTCTCAATTTGAATGTAGTAAACAATAACTTAGTAAACGCTATTTTAGCATATTCATCATTAATATGTTTTTTTTGGGACATTGCAACAAGCCAATTAAATATATCATTTAAATCATTAAGTAATGTTTCCGGGATTTTTTCAAATGATTCAATAATCAGGTTTAGCAATTTTGATGCAATAATAATGGTAATGTGATGATTTTCAAAAGTGTAACTTGATAATAATTTTTCACCGATTAATCTTAATACCCTTGAAAACAAAGATGACTGTAAGGTTGATATGTCAATTTTTTCAAGGAACTGAATAAAGGTATAAATACTAACAACCAATTTTTGAGATTCCAAACTTGAAAGAAATTTTATAGCCTTATCAATGGTAACATTTAAATTTTGATTGGTTGTAAAGCTTGAATTTATGTTTATATTGAGTTGAAGTAGTTGTTGGTGATCAGTTATGGTTGTCAATATATCTATAATTGACTGACTCTTTGTATTTGAAGCATTGTGGGTTTTTTCTTTTCTAACTTCACCAAAATCTGAAAAATCAATTATACTATCTTCAGTTGGAGGTGTTGATTCATTTCGTTTTTCTGTATAAGTTTTGATAAGCTGTTCATAATCAAATTCATCCAAAATGAACTGGTTTGTATTAGTTATTTTGTAGTGGTTGATATTTTGAATCACCTCTAAACAATCATCATAGCTACAGTTTGAAATCAGTTGTAAAATAATGTTTTTGAGACTTTCCAAATTGAAATTCAAGTTGTAATCACTGAAAACAGTTAATAATTCAGCTAAATATCCAATTATCTCACTTAATTTAGTGAAAGAATTCTGCATCAATAGTGAATCGCAAGTCATGAATATTTTATCTAATAATGGTTGAAATTGATGGGGATCTAATGGTAATTGAGAAGCTGCGGATTCTAAGGAAAATAAGTTTCTAATTTCGGGAAGTTGGATGTCATTTTGAAAGGACCTCATATATTGGTTTCTTTGGTTCCATCTAATAAAACATTTGTGGAAAAATGTATCTTTATAAATCATTTTTGAGTTTTCAACCAACTTGAATTCACCAGTTAGAATAAATTTAACAAATTCAGGAAAATCGTTCACCTCATAGTAATCACAAGTAACTAAATCATTTAGCTTTGCCATCACCCACTCAACAATAATATCGCCAGTTTTCTTTTGGTTGATTAATCTAAAATTTTTCCCGTATTGAGAAATTGCAACCCAAAATCTAATTGAATTATTATTTAAAATGATAGGTCCATTGATTTCGAACAATTCAAAAATGGATTCAAAACTTTGTAAAAGTGAGCGGTTTGTTATATGGACCTTGGGGTTAATTAACAATTGAGCTAAAAGTTGACAAGATATGGAAACATTTTCCTTATCTTTCAAAAAGCTGATATTGATTCTGATAATTTGTTGAATAATATCATCAGGAAGCTTGAAATCAATTTCAATTAAAGATTTCAGCAGAAGTGATACCCATGGAGTTAATATCTTGCTGTCATAGTACTTGATTATTTCTTCTAGATTTAAATCGGATTCTTCAATTTTGAAATTCGATTTGATAGCAAAAGTTAGTAGTTGTAACCCAATAAGTGGTAAAGACTTATCATGCTCAAAATTTAATAAAACGTTTAACATTGATATCAATGAAGTTGATTGTTCAATAATAGTTGAAATTGAACCTGAATCTAATTTTCTTTTTTTATGTTTAACTTCTTGAACTTTTGACGTGTAATATTTTTCAAGTAAATTGGTTATTGATAATAGCATCAACCAAGGTCTTGGTTCTGCTGACTGTTTAAGTTTCAAATAATCAAATTGAAACCATGAAGATACAGTAGTTGGTTGATCAGAGTTTGCAAACTGAATGTCATTGATTGATAATTTGGTAGAATTTTTCATGTAATGATCAAACAAAGATGTTATGAGCAATATTAAATTCTCATTGTTGATATTACCAGATGAATAGGAAGTCATCAATGTAAATAATAAAACCTGGTCACGGACAGATGAATGATTAGAATTGATTAAAAATGAGCATGAAGGAACTATGGAATTAGACAATCGTTCAACAATTCCTATATCTTCTGTTAATTGATACATAATGTAGTTAACAGAAATCTCCAGCATTATATGAGTTGATACTGTTTCTCGTTTCAATGTTTCAAAATAATAAATCAATAATTTATTCAATTGTTTTGAAACTAGTGAGAATTCGCTGATTGAGTTTTGCATCAAATTATTCAATGATAATACTAGTTCTAATGTCAATTTGTCATTAGAGTCTCTTAATTGTATTCTAAGTACATGAATTATATTCAAAGCTAGATTTTTCCAATCCAAGTTTTTAATATGATCTCTATGACTTGGAATTGAAGTTATTGTTTGTAAAATAATTGAATTGTTCAACAATAAAGGAATAATTATTCTAGCTTTCATGTCATTTTCTGCAAAAGGATCAACTTCTAGCGTCGGTATAACAGAATCTTCTAGGATGGAAACTGAAGCAAATTCATAAATTTGTTTGACCAGTTTATATTGCAATTGCTCTGGTTTCAATGCTACCAACTTTCTCAAGATAAACGCAGCAGTTTGAATCCTGTTTTCGTTGGAAGCCGTTGGTGATTTCTGATACGCAGCACGATCAATTTCAATGGAGCTGATGAAGTTTGTGATCAACATTGTAATTTCTTTAACAGATAGATCTGAGTCTGAGGAAACCAATGAATTCAAGCTGTTAAGCGCATCGTTCTTGTCTTTCGCCTTGCCTGAGTGTAGCTTCTGTAAAAGTTCCCTGATGCTCCATGAATCGCTCATCACTGTACCACCATCACTTTTTCTTTATTTATTTCACGCGTATGTAGTAGATCAGAATTCCATTTTTCTTCCTTCCCAAATTCTAAATATTATGGTGAAGTTCAAACTTGATTTTACTGTATATGTAATTAAATTGTAACGAGCCAAAGACCAGTTTTGATAGTCAGGGATTCTAAATAAACATTCTACAAATTAAAATTACATTAGAATGATTTTGGTTTATTTTTTTTATGAGACTTAATTATTTAAATACATTTGATTTAAACAACAACACCAGAGTTGGAAGCAATACGTGGCCATAAGTCAGCACATTCTTTACCAACTGGACCAGTGATAGCAGAACCTTTCATTTCACCTTTTGGATTGACAATGACACCGGCGTTATCTTCAAAGTATAAGAAAACACCATCTCTTCTTCTCCAAGGTCTTGATTGACGGACAACAATAGCTGGCATAACTTTCTTTCTTAGTTCTGGCTTACCCTTTTTAACAGTGGCCATGACCATGTCACCCACTGAAGCAGCTGGCAATCTGTTTAATCTGGCACCAAAACCTTTGACGGCCATGATGTATAAGTTTCTAGCACCTGTGTTATCAGCACAGTTGATGACGGCACCGACTGGTAAACCTAACTGTTGTAAATGTTAGTATAAGTATCAAAAAAAACCTCCATTAAAAGAGTGTGTTTGGCGGTGTGAATAGGACATGTCGACTTCAGAAGAAATAATTCTAATTTTGGTAATGGTAATAATAAAAAAACAAAAAAAAAAATCAAATAGATCTAACTCATGTTGTAAACTAGCTGATTGTGTAATAACTGGACAATGTGTTCTTTGGATCTTTGCAAGCATCTAAAAGTTGTTTCACTATCATTCTGAGACAATAACTCTCCTTGAGCATTGCTTATAATGTTTCACAGATAACTCATAATTTCAGTATCCTTCATTAACTCCATATCCACGCTGTCTTTTCACACCAAACCCACTCCTCTGTGCTCAACCACATACAGAAATACGGAATTTGTTACCTGAAGCACCACTACCAGACATTTTGTTCTTATTTGTTATATGATGTTGTAACTCAAACCTTCAAAATAAATTTTTGATGTTTTTGAAATTTTTCAGACTGTCGCTAATACAAACCCACATCCGCACATTTCTGCGTCTGCTGATAATAATTAAAAAATCTGTGACTGTTTTTTGAAATCTTAGCGGAAATTTTCAGTCATGTATTTGCACGTGCTACAAATTAGGGCAAGCTGTATTTGCTAATTTCTTATCTAATGACAGTGTTACGGCCACTATCAGAAAACAATACGAATAAATTTATGATTAAAGTTGGTTTCAACTTTCTTTGCTGAGCAGTTTTTTGGAGTTCTTTGAAAAGCCTGTTTGATAGTCAAAATGTTTGAGCAGGAAAGAAAGCGCCGCAGAATTGATACACCACAACCTGATAGCCCTATAGAGGCGTTAGATAATGAAGCAGTCATAGAGCAAGCAGAAAATAATAGCATTAATAATAATACTCTCAATGAGGATACCAATAATGAGATAAACGTTATTCCAAGTTCGCCTATAGAACTGAATTCTTTTGAGCAAAGTGATATAAGAAGTTCACCACTCATAATAGAAGATATAGCGTCTCCTTCAGCCTTTGTAGGAATTGAAACGGAAATTGTGGATTTAGAAAATGAACAAATTGTTATTGAGGATGATGATGATGATGATGATGATTTCAAAGAATATTACGCTATATCAGATACTGAAGAAGATCGTATAGATGAGAATGAATTAGCTGAAGAGTTGCACAACTTATTTGAAGAAAATGAGGATCATGAAC
Organism: Starmera pachycereana; assembly: GCA_030570535.1. Taxonomy (NCBI): domain Eukaryota; kingdom Fungi; phylum Ascomycota; class Saccharomycetes; order Phaffomycetales; family Phaffomycetaceae; genus Starmera; species Starmera pachycereana. Next base: position 93,815 of record JAJLVW010000009.1, read on the forward strand.
AGAGTTTAATCAAAAACTCAAATGAAAACAATAAACAAGACTCTAAATTCAATAATCAAGAAAAGTCAACCTCCCAGTTGTTAGAGGAAGGAAGTCAAAATGATCCGTCAAATTTAAACAATTCGCATTGTGCTGTCTGCTTTGATTCTCCAGAGAAAACTTTCATCTTAACTTGTGGACATATTTACTGTGGAGATTGTGTTTTCAGAGCTTTAACGTCTACAAAAAATAGCACAAAATCACAAGGTCCTTGCAGTTTATGTCGTAAAAGCATTCCATACAAAAAGATAATACCGGCCATTTTTAAAAGACAGATAAAAAAATAATAATATAACTACAAGATTGAATTTTTTTTATACAGGTTTTGTGGTTGTGATTTTTTTTTTTTTTTCTTGATTAAGATGGTATTCAGAGAAAAAAAAAAAGTAGATACTAATGAATGAAGCGTTTTATATTGAAATGTGACTAGATCAAAATACCAAACTTTTGTTTTGCTTCAAAAATCAAGATAAATTACTTGCTATTTATTTTTAATATGATAAATTCTGAGTCAAAGAATAAAAAAAACATTGATCTAAAGGTTGAATTTACTTCCAAAGATGGTGAAAGTACAAATTTGAAAATTGTTACCGTTGATCATGTTGAAAATGCAGCTTTGTCCAAGAATGATAAAACCCCTGATCTCATTTTGAATAACAAAGAGTTCAAAGTTACCGGTGGTGAAAAAATAAAAATGGTTTCAAAACTGAGATTAATTCCAAGTCCTGAACGATTAGATTTGCCAATTATTAAGCGAGGAAAGTTTAAAGGATTTTATGATGACCGTCAGTTGAGATGTGTTACTTGTGAATCAACTAAACAAAAATGTTTGGATATTTGTTGTTATTGTCGTCATTTACCAATAATCAGTTCACCATTAACCAAACAATTAGTTTTCATGTTAGATAAACCGGATGGTGTCAATAAAAGAAAAGATTCAGATCAATCAACTAATGGAATAAGAACCATTTATAACAATGAAATTTTACAATTATCGCATTCTCTTTTATCAAATAAGTTGAAAAATATCAAAGATAAAAAAATTGTTATGATTAGTGCTAAAAAAACAAGCTTATTGCCTACTACTACTATTGATTCCTCTTCAACTCCTATAGTTGCAACTGCAAAAGATGATGGAAATGTTCCTTTGACCCCAATAACTACAAACACTCTTGTTGAAGAAAATACTGAACCTTTATTACTTTCAAGTTCTAAAGACTCACAACATTTATTAACAAGAATGAAGAACAAGTTTGGTGAGAAAATTGATAATGATTATTTTTACAAGAAAAAATCTAGATTATCAAGCGCAATTTCACAAGTACAAAAATTTGACAAGATTTTGGAAGAAGCACATGATTTATCCAACAATATTTTGAATGATTTTTTACCATCATCTCTACCAATGATTGATTCTCCAACTTTACAGGTATCCGCTCCTTTAACTCCTATACCAGTTTTGAAACATAAATTTGTTAGCTTGAAGAATTTAAAACATATGGAGAAAAAGTTTTTATTAAAACCAGTTAGTATCAATACAATTTCAACTTCATAAAAGAAAAATCCATCAAACAGAAATTTCAATGAAATGTCATATCATGTCATAAATTTAGAAACTAAAATAACGTCTATGTAGGTATACCACTAATTTTCCAACTTGTTAAATCATCTCTAATATCACTTTCTTTTAAAACGATTTTACTATTTGAATTATTTCGAATCTCAAAATCTTTCTTTAATTTACCATTTTTAATGTCAATTAAACTAACACCTTCTTCGTTTTTAGCCCAACCATCACCACCTTGGAAAATATCATCAATACATTCTTGTGCAGTAAATTCACCAGGTCTTGGATCCCATGGAATTTCAAATGTTCGTTCATATAACTTTGATAATACTGGATTCGATGTAATTGTTAATGAATGATGGAATTTGTCATTGCTCATTTGAGACATTGGCTTGTTGGAGTGTGGGTTTGTTGGACTTGATTTAGAACTACTGTTGTTGTTATTGGTATTGTGATTTTGATTTATTTGACTTGTTTGACTTGATTCGTTTTGTTTTTGAAAACTGGATCCTGTTGGTGAATTATGAGTTGATGATGACTCATTAAAAACAGTGGATATACCTTTGAAAATGGATGTGGATTTGACTTTAGGTGGGATCAACTCTTCCTTATCACCTTTAAGTAACTCCATTCCGATTTTAACATTCAAAATACAATTCACTTTTGATTCTTGAAGCAGATATCTATTTGTTGTAGGTTCTTCATAGTTGGCATATTCTGCCAAATTGATTTCGACTTTCCCCAGTGTGGTTTTCTTATCAACTTTAAGATGGTCTTTAACAGAATTATCAAAATGTTCAATCAACACAACTAGTTGCAGTATTTTCTCCTGTAGCTCTTTGTTCTTATTCACCGACACTTTAATTACTGATTCAGCACCATGCTGCCATGTAGCCCTGTAATTCTTGATGGCAGCCTTTTCTGTCTTACCACGCATGCTTTGTTTTGCTGTGTCCTTAATGTGCCATTTCACGTAGCAGTTGCCACTAATCTGTGGGATGTTTGCCAGCTCTTGAATATTGAGTGTAAACAACCATTTGGTCTTCTTATTTTGCGACAATTGAAGCACTGAATTCATCTCTAAAGCCTCAAGTATTGGTTCATTCAGTGTATATAAAATATTGGAAATTTCTGCCTAAATCAATTTTTATTTCCTCAGCATGAAGATCAGATAAAGAAGAAGCAAACTGATAACTGGAATGCCTGAAATTTATGTGTGTTTTACTGCTATACTGTGCAGTAGATGTATAGTTCTTGCGGTGTTTCTGGTGGTACTAGAGGCTTTTTCAAAGCAGCAGAACTGTTCCATCGAAGAACAACTGGGTGAATACTGGCTGCAATTAAATTGTGAAAAAATTTGGCTTTAACTGGCTCTTCTCAACTTCTACAGAATTCAGAGACCAGTACACAAGGCGGAATGACCACTTTGAGGGACAACAAGACTGGAACACAGTTAGAAAACAACGACAATGATTCATTCAGCTCGCTTCTGGAAGTGGTTAATGTCTTCTCGTTGGGTGTTGAAAAAGACAGTCCAGTGCCAGTTCTTGAAGCAGAGAAATACGAAGAGCTGCCGTTGCACAAGCTGTACAGGCAAATATACTTTCTTTCCAAAGTTTGTTTGGCTCTCAAATCAAAGTCGGACGTATGGTTGGACAGTTGGATTTGTCTAAATAAACAGTTTTTCCAATATGAGCGAGGATTAATCTTGATCACTAATGGAAATGCTAAAAACACTTTGATAGTAGAGTTCACGAGTTTCCTTGAAGCATTGAATCGGAAACAACTGTTTGGTGTACCAATAGATGAGAAATCAGTGGACCAAACGGTGAAGTATTATGAGAAAGTGCTCAATGCTTTTAATTTGAAGAATGTTGATGAGGAAGACCAAGAGGTTAAATCTATTGTTACAGTTTCTACAGTTAATTCTTCTATGACTCCACTATCCGTAAAATCTGGTGGTGGTGTTTTCAATAATTTCTTAAAAAAGAAGCAAGTGAAATTACAACCTACGTCTTCAATACCCAAATCTTCAAGTTTTTCAAATTCATTGAGTTCTATTATAACCAAATCTGCAAGGGAGAGAGACTTGTTTGATTCATTGATATATTTGGAAACACTTACACTGCTTAACCAACAAATAGTAATTTTTGAGCAGCAGTCATTCTTCAATTCAACAATTTTGAATTTTTTGGAGAAAACTTTACTTCCTATAGTTATGATAGATATCAAATTTATAATCATGCTACGATTAAAATCAATATGAAAGAAACAAAGATTCATAATCATTATGATTATGATTATCATCATCATTATCATTGTTATTATTATTATTATCATTATTATTATTATTATTATTATCATTATTAGTATCATTATCATTATCATTATCATTATCTTAAAAATTTGTAGCTGATAAACTTTCCAAAGCTTCTTTAACCAAATGGCTACCTTTTGGATCCAAATTCAATGCAATTGTAAATTGTCTAATAGCATCGTGTCTACGATTTGCTAATCTATACAGCTGTCCCAATAAGAAATGAACACTTGCCTCATCTGGTGCAATCGTAATTAATTTTTCAAAATCTAATAAAGCAGAATCATAATCTTCCAAATAAAATAATAATTGAGCTTTCTTGAATAATGGCAATGCACTTAATGGTTGTATTTTACAAGCCAATTCATATTGTTTTAATGCTGCAGTTTTTTGATCCAATTTCTCCAACATCATACCAATACAACATAATAATATAACATTAACTGGGTTAATATCAAGTGCTTTTCTAAAATGGAACTCTGCTCTATTAAAATTTCCTAATTTTAAATAAACCATACCAATACCATATAAAGCATTATAATGTCTTGAATCCATTAATAAAGCAAGTCTAAAACTATCCAATGCATTCTCATATGCATCATTTGAGATATATTCATGACCTTGTAAAGTATAAGCATAAGAAAATTTCGCATCAATTTGTGTTGATCTTTCAAAACATTTTATGGCTTCATCTGGTTCTTTAATTAAAGAGAATAAATTTCCCATACAAACCCAAGTTTGTGGACAATTTTTATTTATTGATAACATTTCTCTTGATAAATGACTTAATTCAACTTCTTTATGTAAATGCCATAACAGTGTTGAATAATATTCCATGTCTTCAATTCTTGTTTTATCAATTTTTCTCAACTTAATGAAATATTTTTCAGATTCTTCATAATTAACAATCTCAAAATGTAATCTACCCATTTTACTTAAAACCCATGGTGAATTTTTATGATTTTCTGGTAATGAATTCAAGATTCTGATTGCTTTGAAACAATCATATTTACTTAATGCTTTAAAACCTTTTGCATATGAAGAATAAATGTTCAAAATATGTTGCTCTCCAAATGATTCCAAATTGGAAAAATCTTTTTTTTTAATGGCTGTTCCAAAATCATTAATTGTGGTGGTATTATTATGAATGTTATTTGATGACGATGGGTTTAAAGTGTTGGCTAATAGATTACGACCTCTTTTAAAAGTTGATTCAATTGGTGTCGATGGTGGTTTCAATTTCCCATTTGCTGTGGTTGATAGTGGATTTAAATTATTTGTAGTTGAAATGTTTTTCCCTAGAGGTTGACTTATTAACCTTGAAGTGACTTTTGTAGTTGTTAGTCTTGATCCTCTTCTAATCGTGTCAGAGCCGCCAAGCAATGATGTTGTGGATGATGTGTTGGGCATTGGTTGTTTGAAACTATCTTTAGAATTGGATCTTGTTCTTCTTGTAGGTACACTTGGTTGTAAATATTGTTGTGGTTGTTGTTTCATTCTTGGTGTGGTAAATGCATGTTCTTCAGGTATTATTTCTGGTGTAAAACTTTTGATATGTATTGTGTTTGATCCTAACATTTGATCTCCAAATGGATCTTTTAAAGATTCAGGTAATGGGAAATTATTATTGTTTAAATTTAGTAAATCACTTGTCAGTGGAAACTTCGTGCTGCTTGGTGTTTTATATATGGCTTTAACTCTAAAGTTTGCTCCAATTTTGTTTAACTCTTCAAATGCTTCCCATATAAAAGGATTAAGTTTCAATGCTTTTGAATGTTGGATTGCACTTTCTTTAGAATCACCAGCCAATGAGTATAATTTGCCCAACAATGTGAAAAATGCAGCTGTATCTGGGTTGATTGATCTATTACGTTCATAATCCACAGTTATATTCTTGGTTGGGTTCTGAAACTCCCAACACTGTTGTAAATTCGTTAAAGCTAATATACCTTCATTTGGTCTTCCTAATTCCAACGCAGCTTTCCCAAAAAGATATGCACAACCTAAATGGCTTACATTTGCTGTAAGGTTGTACACTGCTTTGTGTCTGCCTCTTTTCGAAAGCACTAAAGCATAGATGTGCAATGAATCGTGATTTTCTTTGCCAGTTTCTGCGATCAAACGTTCTGCTGCAAACTCGGCGCTCTGAAGAAAATCGTTGTCCAAGTTGTAAAGAGCTATGGAGCGGAAGTACTGCCTGGTGTGCTCTTCAACATCTTTAAATTCGCTGTTCATGCTGGTTTTTTGCTGCGTTGATTTGTTTTGCCACTGTTTTATATTTTAGTTTTGATTTTTTTTTTTTTTGTTTGTTTTGTTTTTGGGCTGATTAAAAATGTCGGACAATTTTGGCCTGTTTTTTTGTTTTGTTTTTTTTTTTTTTTTTTTTTTTTTTTTTTTTTTTTTTTTTTTTTTTTTTTTTTTTTTTGGAATTGCCAAAATGTCTTGCAATTAATCCTAAAACGGAAGCTGTCGTGTGCAAATCTGCTTCTTTGTGGCTATTTGTGGTTGTTTTGAAAGTTCATTTGTCGGACATTTCATAGAATTCATGAATTTTTCAATTTGAACTATAATTTATCCATTTTTTCTCCCATAAATAAACACTTCAACTCATCAGTAACAAATAAGTTTTTCAATCAACAATTTTTTCTTTTCAACTAAATTCAAAACATCAAAATTTTTGGGCATTGAAGGAAAATAGTAATAATAGAAAAAAAAAAAAAAAACCAAAAAAAAACCAAAAGTTGATTTTCATGGCCAGTTGTGACTTGTTTCCGCTTCTTAATTAAATAATATTAGTTTCAATATCAATTGTTTCCACTAGTGCTGGTTTGGCTTTCCGCTCGCTCATTTCCAAATAATTTACCGCTGATTTTTGCTTTTGGACACGCTTGAATCACACAAAATGAATTTGTCTTTTTACTTGGTGTCACTGCTTGCCAGTGTTACAGCAACAAATGCTTTTGATCCGCTTGGTTGGAACCCAAACTATTTTGAAGACGGTCAAAAAGTTAATCTGCTGGTGAACAGAATTGAATCGGACACCACACAGCTGCCTTATGCGTATTATGACTTGCCTTTTACCTGTCCTCCAACAAAAGACGCAAAACCTTTACATTTATCGTTAAATGAGGTTATCAGAGGTGACAGAATATGGGATTCTGATTATATTTTAAGATTCAATGAAGATGCTGCATGTCATAGACTTTGTGATCGTAAAACTACTCCTGATGGACAAAGACGTGCTGATGAATTGATTAGAAGTGGGTATGTTGTTGAATGGCTGATTGATGATTTACCTGGTGCAACAACTTTTATAAGTTCCACCGATCAAAAAAAATATTATGCAGCTGGATTCCCATTAGGATTTGTTAAAAATGGTCGTTCGTATATAAATAACCATGTGATGTTGGTTATAAGATATCATACTGAAAAAAATGGTAAACGTACAATTGTTGGGTTTGAAGTTTATCCAAGAAGTGTTAGTGATTTCCATTGTCCTGGGGCTTCTCAATCTTTTGACCATTATGAAATTAATACTGATGCTACAGATTTGGCATTCATACCATTCACTTATGCAGTGTATTGGAGAGAAGAAAAAAATATTGATTGGAATAATAGATGGAAGTTATATTTCAAAAACGGTACAAATGATGGTAAAATTCACTGGTTATCTTTAATCAATAGCATAATATTAGTTTCATTTTTATCGGCAATTGTTGGTGCTGTTTTAATTAGAACTTTGAATCGTGATATTCAAACTTATAATAAAGTTGATCAATTTGTTTCTGAAATTGAAACTGATCAAAAAGATTCAACTTTAAATTCTGGTTGGAAACTATTACTTAATGATGTTTTCAAATCTCCTGAATACCCATTTTTGTTATCTCAGTTAGCTGCATCAGGTGTTCAAGTTTTCTTCACTATTATTGGAGTTTTATTTGTTTCAACTTGTGGGCTATTAGGTCCAAATATAAGAAATAGTGTATTAAGTTGTGCATTGGGTTTATTCATCATTGGCGGGTTTGCTGCAGGTTATTCTGGTATGAAATTTTATAAAGTTTTTACAAATCAATCGATTGTCCCAAACCCATTGAAATGTTATATAATGTTTGGAGGTTCATTACCATTCCTAGTTTTGATTTCAACTTTAACTTTAAATTGTATAGTTTGGGCTAAAGATTCTTCGGTTGCATTACCTTTTGGTACAGTTGTTTTATTGATTTTATTTTTCTTGGTTTTTGAAGTTCCTTTATCAATTTTGGGTGGTATTTATGGAAATCGTGCTGAACCAACCGTTAATTCTTTGATAAATAATAATAGTAACACCAACATTAATAATAACATTCCCACAAAACCAATTGGTCAACAACCAAAATTTTTGAAATATCAATTTGCAATCCCAATATTTGGTATAATTCCATTTGGTACAATTTATGTTGAATTACTATTTTTATTTAGATCGATTTGGTTAGAAAAAACTTCATTTTATTACATGTATGGATATTTATTATTTACAATCTGTTTATTAACAGTTGTTATTATTGAAAGTGTGATTGTGGCAATTTATTTATCTTTAATTTATGGAGATTATAGATGGCAAGAACGTTCTTTTATGATTGGATCAAGTGTTGCTTGGTACATTGAAATTTATTCAATTTATTATTTCATGACAAGTTTAAATGTTACTGATTTTTCATCAATCATTTTATTCTTTTGTTATACCACAATTCTATCCATATTGATAGGATTAGCAACAGGTTCATTAGGTTTATTTTCAGCTTCTATGTTCATTAATAAAATATATGGTGCTGTTAAATCCGATTAGGTAATGTCACTTAACTTAATTTAGTTCAGTTGCAACTCATTCACACATGGATCCAAAACAAATAATAATAATAATTTTTTTCTAAAAAAAAAAGAAAAAACAAATGAAAACAATAAATTGTATACAATACATCACAAACCCTGTTTAACACTTGCATATTTACATACTTAAAAACACTTACAAGGGTTTTTTGTCACACATTCAATTCGTCTTATAGATTGTCAATTATTATTTTTTTTTTTGCTTTATATCAAATAAGATTCAAAAAAAAAAAGATGATTTTATTTGTGTATTAATTAAAATAGTTATGATAATATTTCCGCTCTAAATGGCAATATGATTGTTGTAAAAATTTGTACGAAAGAAACAAAAAAAAAAAAAAAAAAAAAAAAAAAAGACGTTTATTGAACATTTAATGTTAAGATTATTGTTCAGCAGACTGAGGTTGAGACTGGTTGTTTTGACGATTATTATGATATGGACGACGTTGACCGTTGTTTCTATTATTGTTGTAGTTATTATTATTATTATTATTGTTGTTGTTGTTGTTGTTATAATTTCTGTTTCTGTTGTAGTTGCTGTTATTATGTCTCTGATCATTGTTTCTGTCATTATTTCTATCACGTCTGTCATAATTGTTGTTGTTGTTTCTATTCTTTTGAAAACGCTGGTCCTGGTTCTGGTTTATATTGGCCTTTATAACGTTTATCAGCTGTTCATTGAGTCTAATGTCTCTAATGTCTCTACCTTTTATATATATTTCAGACAACTTCAAGAATTTCTCTCCATCCTGGAAAAAAAAAACAGTTAGTATTCTAAAACTGTTCATGGGTAACATAAACATACACTGCTTGTTTCAATGACATCCACCAAGGTTAAATTCATCCAAAAATCAACCTCTTTTAAGACACCGTTATAGGTAGTTCCATGTTTCAAGCAAACCATTACTGGTTGGTTTCTAACCGCTGCTAAAGCGTACAAAGGAAGCTAAATAAAAAAGGTTATTATTAAATATATGGTAGCGCTGCGAGTTGACCCTACTCACCACCATCCTGCTGAAAATATTTTGTTGTTCTTCTGCGTTTTAATATTTGTAAAAATAATTCACTAATTATGAAAAATTGGGAAAAAAAACAAAAAAAATTTAAAAGAAAGCAAATTTCGAGGGTGATAACTTCCTAAAACAGACAGTTTCGAGGGTGTTTGAACTCAAATATTTGAATAACTCTTGAACTAACGTTAATTGAAAGCTGTTAATTGGTACTGTAGTAATATTAAGTGTTTTCTCTTCAATGAATATATTTTTATGCTTTCATCTTATTAATTTCAGGAAATAACGAACAAAATAGCGTTTATTTTGGGCATTTCCTAAAACAGACTTACATTGCAACAACGAAATTTGTGAAACTAAACGCGTAAAATCAGACTTCAGAAACAACTTCCACACGCTCATATCGCTGGATAAAGAGCTCCAACACATTTGTGAGCACCACCGCTGTCAACACACATACTCTCAAGGAGTACGCAAGGCTTTTTTTAGTTGCCAATTAGACCTTTATTTACTGCCCCAGCACGCGTGAGATCTACTTGGTTCCCATAAATCGCAAGATCTATATACTCTGAATCATGGCCAACGACCTCTACATTACCACTTATTCGAACGTGAGTTGATTCATTGCTAGCAGCATGCCCTGTTTCATCTTTTAGCTGGACTTCATGACCCCCAGATCATACTTTTTACTCAAAGGCCTTAATTACTAACTTAATACTGAACAGAACGACGTTTATGAATGTTTTATTGATGATGTGCCGCTGATGAGAAGATGTGAAGATGATTTCGTCAATGCTACACAGATTTTGAAAGCGGCAAAATTTCCAAAAGCTCATAGAACAAGAATCCTGGAGAAAGAAGTGCAGATTCATGAGCATCAAAAAGTTCAAGGTGGTTATGGAAGATATCAGGGGACTTATGTCCCATTGGATTTTGCCAGAGAATTGGCTCATAAATACAATATTACAGATGAAATGGCTCCTGTTCTGTCGTATGTTCCTGGCCCAAATAATCCTCTGGAAAGAAGAACAAAAGGTGGTAAAACTGCTCAAGATTCACCTTCGAATAAACCAAAAAGAATTTACAATACTAAAAGAAGAAGAGCTGCGGCGGCGGCTGCTGAAGCTGAAGCTGTTCATGCTCAACAACAGAATGCTGGATCAGTAAATTTATTTGAGCATTCCACTCCTTTACAACAGGCTCCACAAGTAAGACAAATGCATTCTTTTAATAATTCACAATCTGAATCTTCAGCCTTTTGGCAACAGCAACAACAATTTCAACCAGTTGGATTACAACCACCACCTCAGTTTCAAACTCAAGTACCTCAACAGTCTTATATATATCATCCTCAACAAAACAACTTTACTGTATCTGCTCCAAATTTAGGACAAATGCCTCCACAGCAAATGCCTTTACATCAATCGTTTGTCCCTCAACAACAACAACAAGCAATGCAAATTCCACAACAACAGCAACAGCCTCAATTACAACTGCAACAACAGTTACAACCATCACAGCGTTTACAACCCATTCAACGTTTACAAAATTTCCAACAGCAAAAACCACATAATGAAAATTGGTCTCAAGATGATGGTTCATTATCTACACAAATGGATGAAAATAATAGAGATTCAGACACCTCAATTTCATCATCTCCATCTTCAATCAACCATGAACATAATAAAATAAGTCAAAGCTGTCAATCATATACTGAAGAACTAATTAATTTTTTCAAAAATGAATCAAATATTATTCCAAAAAGCCTATTAAGTCCACCAAGTGATTTCGATTTCAATGAATCTTTGGATGATGATGGTCACACACCTTTACATTGGGCAAGTGCAATGGCTAATGTTCCATTAGTAGAACTGTTATTGAAACATGGTTCAGTTTCTTTAACTACAAATTTGAAAGGTATGAATTGTATTTCAAGAACAGTTTCATTTAATAATTCCTATACAAAAAGAAATTTTCATATATTAGTTGATTTGATGAAAAAATGCTTATATACACCAGATAAATTAGGAAGAACCCCTTTACATTATATTTGTGAAATAAATCCTTCTAAAATTGCAACTTCTTTATATTATTTATCAACAATTTTAAAAAATTTGAGAAATGGTAGTGCAAATTTATTAAGAGTTGTTTTAAATCATCAAGATTTGAATGGTGATACTGCTTTACATTTAGCAAAGCGTTCCAGTAATAGAGAATTATATGAATTGCTATTAACAAATGGTGCAAATGATCAATTAGAAAATAAAAATCATGAGATTGTTAATGAAAATAATCATAGTTATAATCATAATCATATACTTGATCAAGATAATGATATTAGTATAAGTCATAATTTAACAGATGATGAAGACATTGTCACTGTTGGTCACAACAATTTACCAATATATAAAAATAATAATGAGAATAATGATGATGCTATTGATTCAAAAATTCCTGAAATTCCAAAATTAACAATTAATGAGGTTGGTCCTGTTTTGACTTCAATGTTGGGATCTTTGGCTGATGTTTATGATTTGAATTTGAAAACCAAGGAGTCAGAGATTCAGCATACTGAACAAATATTGAGAGAATTAGAAGTTGATATTGGGAAAACTAGTTTACAATTGAATGATGCATTAGGTTTTTTAGATCACTCCTCTGTTGATGATGTTGAAAGCGAATTATTAACATTAAAATCCATGTGTGAAGATAAATCTGAAAAATTACTTCAGAAACTTGAAAGATCGCAATCCTTAGACATTGCCAAATTGGCTCATAAAGAAGAAAGTTCAATTAATTTGATAAACAATGATGAAAATGAAGTGGAATTGGCAATCACCTTAACAAAACTACAATTTAAAAGAGCGGAATTGATCAATAAGATTGTTGATGAATTGGCAAATCATAATATCACCAAGACAATGGACTGTTACAGAAAGCTGATTTCCAGTGCTTGCGATATTAAATATGAGAATGTTGATGGTATGATTGATCAGATCGAGACTTCTCTGATGACTACAATGGGCACTCCTTAGATAAAGATCTGCTGTATAGATAGAGTGTTATGTAAGATTATGATTTCTAAATTTTTTGTATACTCTTTGGATCATTAATCCCTTTATACCATTAGTCTGTCTACCTTTCAACTTCCTACCTAAATGTCTGGTGTTGAAAGTCAGTCTTAAACCCAAATCTCAACGCATCGAGCGTGGCCCAACCGAAGACTTTTTTTGTTATGGTTAAAAAAATTTTTTTTTTATTTTGCAATGCTTGAAAGAAACAACAATTCTTCAAGAGTTTGTCACTCATCACGTCGATACCCTCAGCCAGCCAATTAGTTATGGATCCGCAATTTTTAAAAGGCTTGGAAGAAACCTTGACCAATGCTACTGTTGCTGACAGTGCAGCTATTAAAGCTGCCACCTCCAAATTGAACCAAGATTTCTATAAGAATCCTCAAGCTTTACCTGCTATGATCCATATTTTGCAAAGCAATGGTGTTGAGCAAATCAGACAATTAGCCGGTGTTGAAGCAAGAAAATTGGTTGACAAACAATGGTCCAGTTTGGATTCTGTCACGAAAAAGTCCATCAAAGAATCAATCTTAGCTTCCACTTTCAACGAATCTGTTAAAATCATTCGTCATTACTCAGGTAGAGTTGTTGCTGCTATTGCTGAATTTGAACTGGCCGAAGGTGGTTGGGAACAACTATTTAGTATTTTATTTCAAGTTGCTTCTGATGCTTCATCTTCTGTTGCTAACAAAGAAACTGCTATTTTCATTTTACAATCTTTATTAGAATGTGAATACCAAGAGCTGATTTCTCATATCCCATCCTTCTTGAAGTTATTCCAACAAACCATGCAAGATCAATCTTCTTTGGATATTAGAGTCAAGTCTGTTGTTGCTTTGGGTTCTGTTGCTTCTTTAATTGAATCTGACACTAAAATCAACGACACTTATGTTCAAGGTTTCAAAAGTTTGATTCCATCTTTTGTGACTGTCTTGCAAGAATCAATTGCTTCTGGTGATTCCGATTCTACTAAAGACATTTTCAATGCTTTAAATGATTTGTTATTATGTGATTCCAAATTACTAGGTGATAACTTGGTTTCTTTGATTAACGTCAACTTAGAAATCATTATGAACTCTCAATTTGATGAAGAAGTTAGGCAATTTGCTTTCCATTTCTTGACTTCTGCTGTCACTTACAGAAGAACCAAGATTTCATCTAAAGGTTTAGGTAAAGATTTAACTTTAGCTTCATTGAAAGTTGCCAGTGAAGAAGTTGATGAAGATGCTGAATTAAACGAAGAAGATGATGACAACGAAAATGAAGAAAATGAACCAGCTGGTTTAGCTTTAAGACTGATCACCATTGCATCTACTGAATTACCACCAGCTCAAGTTGTTAAAGTCATTTTTGAACAATTACCACATTTAATTGGTTCTCCAAACAAATTTGAAAGACGTGCTGGTTTATTGGCTTTATCTGCTGCATGTTCTGGTGCTCCAGATAACTACAGAAACCAAATTAACAAAGCTCTTGATGCTGTTATTACAGGTTTGAAAGATGGTGAAGCTCTTGTTAGATTAGCTGCTTTGCGTACTTTAGCTGTTTTAGCTTCCGAATTACAAGATTCTTTAGTTGAATTCCATGGTGTTTTATTGCCTTTGATCATCAACATTGTTGATTCTGCTTCAAACATCAACATTTACAAATTTGCTTGTATCTGTTTGGATTGTACTTTAGAATATATGTCTCATGAAGGTATCAAACAATATTTGGATGCTTTGGTTCCAAAACTATTTGAAATGTTGAACGCAACTCAATCTTCTAAATTGAAAGCTATTATTGTTTCGGGTATTGGTTCTACTGCTTATGCTTCTGGTACTTCTTATGTTCCATATTTTGCTAAATCTGTTGAATTATTGAGTCCATTTATTCAGAACTCTGGTTCCCTTGAAGGTATGACTGAAGATGATATTGAATTGAGAGCCATTACATTTGAAAATATTTCTACCATGGCAAGAGCTGTTCGTTCCCAAGCATTTGGTCAATTTGCCACTGAATTAGTTGACGCTGCTTATATTGCTATCAAATCTGACAGTACAAGATTAAGAGAATCTGGTTTTGCATTTATTTCCAACATGGCTAAAGTTTACGGTAAAGAATTTGCACCATTTTTACCTAACATTGTTCCAGAAATCTTTACTTGTTTAAGTCAAGAAGAATTCAACATCAATGTTGGTGAAGATGACGATTTTGAAGAAGAAGATCTAGAAAACAAATTCCAAGTTAACACTGGTATCACCATTGAAAAAGAAATTGCTTCTATTGCTTTAGCAGAATTAGCTTTAGGTTGTAAAGCTTCCTTTGGTGAATTTGTTGAACAATCTGTTGCTGTCTTATCTGAACAAGCTACTGAATCTTATGGTATGAGAGAAACTGCTTTAACTTCTTTATGGAAAATTGTTCAAGCTTTTGTTTCTATTGAAGTGCAACCAAAGAAATTCCCAGTTGGTGTTCCATCTACTTCGTATGTTGATGCCAACGTTTTGACTTTGATCAAACATGCTAGAACTTTGTCTGTTAGTGCTTTAGCTGAAGAATACGAAATTCAAATGGTTTCAAACATTTTAGACTCATTTGCTTTATTAATCAAAAAATATGGTCCTTTGATTGCTGTTGATTCTGAAGATACTTCTTCATTAGAAGATTTGTGCGTTGAATTAATGAAATTATTGAAAGGTGAACATTTGTGTCAAACCATCGATGACGATGATATTCCAGATGATGAAGAAGTTGATGCTTCTGAAACTGATGCTATGATTTACGAATCCACTTTAGATGTTTTGGTTAGTTTATCAATGGCTTTAGGTGGTGACTTTAACAAAATTTTCACTTCTTTCAAAGATGTTATCTTGCACGGTTTTACAAACAAAAACAAATCCAAGAGATCCTCTGCTATTGGTGCCATGGCCGAAATTGTTGTTGGTTTGAGAGAACACAACTTATACAGTGATGAATTATTACAAGCTTTTGTTAACAAACTAGAAACTGAAAAATCATTGGAATTGAAAGGTAATGCTGCCTATGGTGTTGGTTGTGTCATTTACTACTCTTCAAAAGACTACAGTTCAGTCTACCCAAACATCTTCAACTCCTTATCTAAATTATTAGCCAAAGCTGAAAAACAACAAAGTCAAATTGATGATGACGATGAAGAATTACAAGAAACCATTGATAGATCATTTGCCAACGCATGTGGTTGTGTGTCAAGATTAGTCTACAAGAACCAAAACGGATTACCATTGAATTCTATCTTGCCAATTTTATTCCAACATTTACCATTGAAAAGTGCATTTGAAGAGAACACTCCAATTTTTGAATTGATCATCAAATTATTCCAAGAACAAAACTCTGAAATTGAACAATTTGTTCCAAAATTAATTGACATCTTTGGTGATGTCTTTTTAAAAGATTCTGAAAGAGAGAAATTGGAACAAGAAAGTACAATTGGTAGAGAAGAAAACACCGAGTATTTGAGACAATTTGAAACTCCAGATTTGAAAAACAAAACCATTGACTTGTTGAAACACTTAAACACCAAATATAATGGTGCTGTTGCTCAGAATCAGTTTTTGGCTCAATTCATTTGAGTAATTATGAATTTCTCTTTTTACTGCCAAACCAAACCAATTTGAACTTTGATTTCAATTTTGCATGTTTGTACTTATCATACTGACTTTTTCATTTTGTATACTTTTTTATACACTTTATAATAATTATGTTAATTGAATGAATTGTAAATTTTCTCTCCATATATATGGAAAAAAAAAAATTTGTTATTAATTTTCAGTGTTTTGATTGAATATTTATCAATATCAGCAAGCAAGCAACAACATGGCTCCAGTGGACAACAAGCAATCTGATCTGCCTCAATTTACATTCAGAAGCTTTTTATGTGACATATACAATGGTATTTATAACATCATTTTCAGTTATGAGTGCAACAGAATTATAATTCCACTACTATTATTTACAGAATTGGTTCTAGTCAAACTTATAAGAATTCGTATACCTTGTATGCTAAGATAGGTCCAGTTGGTCACTCTTTTTTTTTAGGTCTATACTAACACTTTCTTGTAGATACAGAGATTGATTATACTGCTTATATGGAACAAATTCAAATAATTAAAGCTGGTGAATTAAATTATGCAAATATTTTTGGAGGAACTGGGCCCTTGGTTTACCCAGCAGGTCATGTTTGGATCTATAATTTTATGGACTGGATAACACAAGGAACTAGCAATATAACAATTGGTCAGAAATTTTTTGGATACTTATATATGGCCACTTTAGTTATGGTTTTCAAAATCTATTCAACTTTAAGATTACCACCATGGTGTTTAGTATTGATAACAATGTCTAAGAGATTACATTCTATTTATGTTCTTCGATTGTTCAACGACTGCTTCACGACTTTTTTTGTGATTGCAACAGTGTTGGTTTTACAAATGGCGGCCAAATCAAAAAATACTAAGCCTACTAAAAGTTTCTATTTGACTAATATCATCGCTCCTGTTTTTTTCAGTATTGCGATCTCTATTAAAATGAATGCATTGCTATACTTTCCAGGGTTCGTGATAATTGTTTACTTTTTGAATAACGAGAATTTATCACATTCATTGGTTGCAGTTCTTACAATTATAACCACTCAAGTTCTTATTGGTTGGAGATTTTTGTTTGAAGGTGCATTGGTTAGAGAAAGTTATTTTGCAGGAGCTTTCAATTTCCAAAGAAGATTTATGTATCAGTGGACAGTTAACTGGAGATTTTTGACTGAAGAAATTTTCAATTCAGCAGAGTTTCATAAATCTTTGTTGTTGGTTCATATTGGTTTGATTCTTTTTTTTGTTTTCACTAGGTGGTGCTCATACAAAACTATTGGTAAAACAACATCCAAATTATTAGTTGATTTTTTCAGAGTTAAGGACTCAACAATTTCTTCAACTCATGTTATTAATGATCCATTCAAGTCACAGTATTATATAATGGGAGTAATGGCCAGTTGCAATTTGATTGGTGTGATTTGTGCAAGAAGCTTACATTATCAATTTTTATCATGGTATGCATGGTCGTATCCATTTTTAATTTATTCAACAAAAGCTCCAATTTATTTAGCAATCCCAGTTTTCATTTTGCATGAATGGTGTTGGAATATCTATCCACAAACTTTTGAAGGGTCCTTGACTTTAGTAGTTATCAATCTTTTGCTTTTGAGTGGATACTGGTATCAAGATAATTATTCGTCTTTCAAACCGCATAAAGCTGATGATGAGAAGAAAACTAATTAATATTGAGAGAAAATTCTACTTTTTATGTTAAATAGGTAATTAAAATTGAATTCATTAAATTTACCTCTATAGTTAATGCCATATAAAAACCAAACAATAATATTTTTATTAGTAAATATTTATCTTGAATCTAAATGACAATGGACAAAACCTGCCCCTGATAAGCATTGATAATTATAAAAAAAATGAATGAAAATTGCAACAAAATAAAGAAAAAAAAAAACAAAAGTAAACAATGATTATAATAATTTTGTACCTTTCCCTCGCCCATAAAATATAAAAAACAAAATATCAATAACTTTGATAACCTTATGAATGACCAACTTCTAAAACCAAAAAAGAATAAAAAAAAGAATAACTTGAATTATAAACTGATAATTAAAAAAAATTAAAAAAGAACTTTATCATGAAAAAAAAAGAAAAATAATACATGAAATGAAGTAAACCAAAAATATTAATAGAAATCCCAACTCAATTCGTCCTCAAAATTGTTGTCAAAAGCCAGCAAATAAATATATCATTCAGTTGCTTCGACATCATTCCAATAATCAAAATTACCTAAATCACCAGTATCAGTATTAATAAAAGTTTCATAATTGAAATTTTCCGGTAATTCATTGAAATCAGATAATGGGAAATCAGGGTTATAAATATCATTTGAAGCATTCATATGCGAATTATGAACTCCTAATAAATCATCTGCATTTAAACCATTAATTAAATTATCATCATTTGCAACTAATGTTGTATTAGCGTTGTTTTGATTTGAATTAATTGTTGTCATTAATGATGAGGCTTTGCTGGTGTTGCTGTTATTTATGTGATTAATGTTATTACCATTATTGCTGGTATTTTCTGAATTGGGCGGTGTCAGTTCAGGTTCTTTTTCTACTTTTTTGGATTTATTTGTGTTTCTTTTTTTTGTAGCTGCTGTTGAAGAAGTGATATTAGTACTTGGAGTTGCTGGTGTGTTTGGAGTTGGTGGTTCAGAACCAGCGCCAACACTAGCCGCACCAGCAGTTGATTTTTTGGTTTTTTTACGAGATTGGTTTTCTTTCTTTCTTCCACCACGATTATTTGTTGCAGTAGTTGAGGATGATGTTGTATTGTTGTTGTTTGTTACTGCAGATAATGAAGATGAAGCCCCTGGTGTACTACCAGTAGCATTGGTTAGAGATCCAGGGGTTTGATCAGAAGTAGAACTGTTGGTACCAATAGTAGAATTATTGGCATTTCTTGAAACATTGGTAGCTGGGGAAGCAACTGTTGAATTTTTTTGTCTTGGAGGAGGCATCTTATTCTTAGTTCCAGGAGAATTAGTATCATGAGCAGATGCCTCTTTCAAATTATTATCCAGCATTTTTTTATTTTGTTTTTCTAGCAACATTAATTGTAATTGATAATCTTGTAAAGCAGACAATGAAGTTTTATTGGTTCCTGAGTTGATATTGGAAATATCACCACCAACTATGCTTGCTAAAGGAGAGTTATGAGTAGAATTGGTCTCTATTTTAAGCCCATTTGCCAGTGTGTGAGGAGATTGATAATCTTCATCAAGCTTTGGTTTTTTAAAACCATTATTATCGACTCCATTAAAATTCAGGTTTCCAACATTGTTGGTGTTATTGGTACTGTTATCATTACCAGCAGAGACACCATTGTTAATTGCATTATTATAGTAAGCCTGTTGATTGAATTGGTTGACATATTGTTGTGGGGTTTGAGATGAATGTTGTGTAGTCTGCTGTTGTGAAGATTGAATTTGGTTTTGATTTTGATTTTGAATTTGATTTTGAATTTGATTTTGGAGCTGATTTTGGATCTGATTTTGATTGTATTGATTATAAGGATTTCTAGCAACATTTTGATAAGTTTGAGGAATTCTATTAGTATTGTTTTTGCCAGCAAAAAGTTGAGATTGTTGTTGTTGAAAATTCTGTTGAACCTGCTGTTGTTGAATTCTTAAGTTCTGCTGCTGCAGTTGACTATATTTCATGGCATCAGGTTGTTGATGTGTTGAATTATCTACTGTGTTTACTTGGAACTGGCCATATTGATTGCTGTACCCATTTGCAGAAGAAGGAGTCACCACTGGAGATTGTTGTGATGTAGGAGATTGTTGTGACATATACTGATTTCTCTGTTGTTGTTGTTGTTGTTGTTGTTGTTGTTGTAGCTGTAATAGCTGTTGTTGTTGTTGTTGGTTAAACTTTTGACGTTGTACACTATTATCAACTAAAGCTTGAGGAGACAAGTTTGGGTCTTGATTTGGCGTCTGTATTGCTTGTACTTGTGCTTGGGATTGGGCTGCCTGTGTTGCTGCTTGAGCTTGAGCTTGCTGTTGAGCTAATAGTTGAGCTTGCTGCTGTTGCTGTTGTTGTTGCAAAAGCATCTGTTGTTGCTGGTGCTGCTGTTGTTGCTGGGTTTGGTGTTGCTGCTGTTGGGTAGTCAGACTTTGATGGTTGGTAGCATTGTTAAGATTATTCAAACTTTGATGGGCCTGAGCGTGAGCAGCATAAAATGTCGAATTGTGTAGAGCATGCTCTTTTCTCTGTCTGAGTAGCTGTTGCTGGTAGTAGTGTTGTGCATTATCAGAACCTCCACGATACGTCCTGGCATTGAAGACGTCCCAAAAGATTTGCCACCACTCATATAAAAACCCCTGAGGAGCATCCATCGATATGGCAATGGGCAAGAGGTTTGGCTGCGACAGCGTGGGAGTTTTGACCTTGAGTGAAGGGTCTTTCACTTCAGTGTTCTTAGGCACATCAGCCTCTTTGATGAAAGTGGAGGCCGTTTGAGGAAGCGAGGATTTGATCAAAAAATCATAAACGTAAGCGTTGAGCAACTGTTTGGAGTTGGAAGAGATGGTGTCGTTAACGACAGGTATTCCTCTGTTAGGCACGTAGCTAGTATTTCCATACATGTTAAATGGTCTGCCGTGGTTGGAGTTTATGCTCACATTTTGGTTGATGTTGTTTACATTGTTAATCATGCTGTTGTGGCCGCCGCTGTGTGTGTTGTAGAGGTTGTGGCCGCTGCTGCTGTTGTTGTTGTTGTTGATGTTGTTGTAACCAGCGCCATTGACGACGTGCTCACAGTTGTTGAGCCCGTTCATGGCAGTTGCTGGCAAAGTGTTTTAGACCTGTTTCTCTTTCTGTAAATGTAAGTAGCGTCTGAAGCTCTGCAGTGGGCTGATGTTGTATTTGAGGGAGTCGCTGCTAGAACTGCTGTACTCGCAAATCGCGTGCTGCCTCTGTGCGGTGCGCTTGCTGTGAAACAGGAGACACTTGGAATGTTCTGGGATCCAACTGCTTGTGGATTATTGCAAACTGCGTGCTTCAGTCCACTTTCAACTTTCTTTATTTTCCAGTTTCAAACTCCCGCTCTTGTCGATTTCCTGAAACGGCAAAATCAAGAGCCGGGTTAGTCTTCTTTTTTATATGTACATACTACACAGTACTGCTAAAATATTATTTAGTATATATGTAGTTACTAGTATGTATTGAATTACAGCTGGCTCACCAGTCTATCAACGTCTCTCAAAGTCATCAGCCCTCTCAGTTCTCCACGGTCAACAAACAGCACAAAACGGGGCTTCAGTTTCACGAAAACATCAACCAATGTCGCAAACGAAGTGTTGCAGCTTAGTACTCGCTCTGTACCTTTGTCCTCCACCAGGTCGTACACTGGGTATACCTCTTGAATCCCTTGTCTCTCCTGTCTATGCAAAAACTCCTGCTCTTTGCTAAACACAACTCGTTGCTGTCTGCTTATATACTCAGATTTCTCTATTTTATTAAACTCTTCTCTTAGTTCTGCTAGTGACAGCCACCCATACAGTTTGCCATCACCATGCACTAACGGTAGACCTTGAAAATCATACTCCAGTAAATGTTCTAGTTCTCCCAATGTGAGCTCTTCATCTATATTCAAAATCTTTAATTCTGATTTATCTTTATAAAAATTTTTACTTGGTGTTAATGGCAATGTTTTGGTAATATCATGTAAATATGGGTATTCAAAATATTCAATCCATAAATCATAACAATTTTTCTCATCAAATTTATTTGAAACGTATCTTGCAACCAAAACTGTGATCATTATTGGTAAAACATATGTTAACGCACCACTCAGTTCAAAAACCGTGATAACAACCCACACAGTCATCTTTGTGACACCAGCTAAAAATGCAGCAGATCCAACAACTGCATATGCGCCTGGCGACACACATAAACCATTGCTGTTTGCACAGATCGAGGATAATAAATAATGACTGGTCTGAAATCTTTCAATAATAATTCCAAATGATCTACCGACTAATGCACCAATTGTTAAACAAGGTAGCAATACACCTGCTGGAATCATGGTTCCAAATGTATAAGATGTTAATAATGTGGATGCCAATATAGTAAAAATCAAAAGAACAAATGTTTTGTTAAAAGATCCAAATGAATCAATTTGACATAATCCACCAATGATATTATCATCTCCTATTTCACAATCTCTATATAATCTTGCAATAAGTTTTGTCAGAGGTAATCTTGGGAACACTAATGGATAGCAAATAATTGAGGTTATTAAGCTTAATAAAATAATTTCCATCACTTGTAATTTATAATTATTACCAATGTTATCCTTTCTTACTTTAGCAAAGAACAGATTCAACTTATTAAAAGCAGCACCAAATAATCCACCACATATACCTAATAAAATAAACCCAAAAATTTCAATTTTTAACCATTGATTATCCATTGTGACAAAAACATCTGTTGATTCTTTAAAAGAATTCAGTATAACAACACCGGCCATTGAACAAACAAAAGAACTCCACATTTTATCACTAGCGTTAAAATATGATAATACAGTTTCAAATGTGAAAATAACACCACTGATTGGTGCGTTGAAGGCCACTGAAATAGCTGCTGCTGTTGATGCAACTAGTAGTTCACGTTTCAACGCTTCGTTATTCTTGAAATGGTTGAATTGACTCATCAATAGATTAGTTATGCAACATGAAACATGAACTAAAGGACCTTCCCTTCCTGCCCATAATCCGGAACTAACAACTAATGTCAAACCAACAAATTTAACAATCATTGTTTTAAAAGTTAAAAAATCATCAATTATAACTCCACTTAAAATAGCTTTCACTTCTGCAATACCACTTGTTCTAACAAACGGAACATTTTTAACAACAACACCAGTGATAATAATTAAAATCAATGAAGTTAAAATGTATAAGAAATATTTATAAATGAAAGATCCAGCACGCACGGTCAATCCAATGACTTGATCCCATTCTTTCCATCCTTGACATACATCACCTTCTTTTATCCCTCGACAACAAGTGTCTCTAGTCATATAAAATTTCCCATTGGAGCAATATCCATTTTTCAAATCACTTAACCATCTATATAAATAATCTTGACTTGATGCCAATACACCAATAATCAACCCTGTTGCAATTAATATGGTCCATTTTGACCAGCTTTTCCTCCACATAAAACTCCGTGTATTACGCAATTCCTCTAGCAACTTCTCATCTTGTTTTTGTTTCAAATATTCATAATCCCAATCAATTGTTGTTAAATTCTTGTATTTTTTAGCCTTCGTGTAGTCTTTTTGAGGTAATGTATTGAGGTTCTGCTTTGGAGTGTACTCCACAATAGATATGCCTTGCCAGCGACTACTCATTATGAAGGGTGTTTGGTGTTAAATAAGGTGGTTTATATGTACTTGGAATTTTGTTTCACTTCACTGAGGTCTTTGGTAGTAGTATTTTCCGGGTAAACTTGGTCTTAAAACACAAATTGATTGTTTTGAACGCTTTCAAGTAGTATCTCAATAATTTGAGCCCTTCTAGTGAGTCAATTGCCTTTAAAATACCTATATTATTGATAAATTATCTTCAATAAACCAAAAAAAAACTTCAAGATCATCTCACAAATCTGCAAAATCTCAAAATTTCAAAATATTTTCAGCTACATAACAAAAAAGAGTGAAATGAAATAAACAACAACATTCACACTTTTTAGCAACTCAGAAATGTCGCTTTTTATGCAGAAACCGGCTGCCACAGTCGATCCAGATCTTGCCAACGACATCCCAGTGGCAAATCCCCCAGAGGATTCCGTTTCGGATCTTTCCTTCTCACCTCAAGCAGAATTGTTGTCTGTTTCTTCTTGGGATAAAAAAGTTAGAATTTATGAGGTGCTACCTAATGGTGCCACAGAAGGAAGAGCCATGTTTGAACATGATGCACCTGTGCTTTCCACAAGATGGACCAGTGACGGTACCAAAGTCATTAGTGGAGGTGCAGACAAACAAGTCAAATTATATGATATTCAAAGTGGGCAAGCACAGACCATAGGGATACATGATTCTCCAGTTAAAGTTGTGAGGTTTGTCGAAGTAGGTCCTACCAACACACCGGTTGTTGTTAGTGGATCTTGGGACAAAACATTGAGATATTGGGATACAAGACAACAAAATCCTATTAGTACAATAAGTTTACCAGAAAGATGTTATGCTATGGATGCTTCTCAGAAACTACTTGTTGTTGCCACTGCAGAAAGACACATTTTAATATATGACTTAAATAATCCTCAACAACCTACAAAGCAAACAACCTCTCCTTTGAAATGGCAAACCAGATCGATTGCATGTTATCCTCAAGGAAACGGGTATGCCTTAGGTTCCATTGAAGGAAGATGTGCGTTCCAATACGTGGATGAAAAGGAACAATCACAGATGGGATTCACATTCAAATGTCATCGTCAATCAGAAAGTAAAAACGGTCGTACAGAAAACCACATTTATTCTATAAACTCCATTACAGCGCATCCAGTATATGGTACATTTGCCACTGCTGGCTCTGATGGATGTCTGAACTTTTGGGATAAAGACGCTAAACACAGATTAAAAGGATTCAGCTCATTGAATGCTACAATTTCAACAGGTGCGTTCAACAGAACAGGAAACATTTATGCCATGGCATTGTCATATGACTGGAGTAAAGGTTATAGTTTCAACACTCCCGAGTATCCTAATGTGATCAGACTACACCCAGTTAAGGACGAAGAGGTGAAACAGAAGGCCAAAAGGCGTTGAAATGTAGTGGGGGAACAAAAATTGATAAAAAGTTTTGTATACCAGAATTCAGTTGTAGCTTATTACTAGAAATATACAGAATATTAAGCAAATTTGTTTTGATTGTCTGTTCGTTCTTTTTTAT
This sequence comes from Starmera pachycereana, assembly GCA_030570535.1. Taxonomy (NCBI): domain Eukaryota; kingdom Fungi; phylum Ascomycota; class Saccharomycetes; order Phaffomycetales; family Phaffomycetaceae; genus Starmera; species Starmera pachycereana. Next base: position 119,213 of record JAJLVW010000009.1, read on the forward strand.
CAAATTGTTCAATCACTTCTTTTCTATGTTAAAACTAAAAGCTCGAATTTCTGCTGCATTTTGCTGCTTGCATTTAAATATTAATTAAAACTTTAAAAGTAAAAAAAATTCTGACTACACGCTGATAAATTTTTTTTTTTTTGATGAAAATCGGAAAAGAAAAACTTGCTTCTTCCTCCAACTAAAACTCAACTAGCTGGCTTTACAGCATTCAACGGACACACAACCACCACTGCATATCCTGCACACACAAAGCGTACAAACAGATAATACTTAACACCATGGCCAGAGAGATTGTTACAGCGCCTTTTGGATCACAGCTGGACGGTAAGTGTTTTGATTTTCTCCCATTTTAACCAATCAACGTATAACTAACCGAGTGCTAGAAATCGACAAAGCTTTGTTCGACTACCGTTACAAGAAGCAGACTATGCACACCAAGTATGGAACATCTGTTTCCAATCACAACAGCAACATGAACGGTGTCGGAATGCATGGCAGATTCAACAACGGTAATAACAGATCATATTCAAATCATCGTAATAATAAATTTCAATATTACAACAACGGATTGAATGTCAATGTTGGTGGTGGAAACCAACAAAGATTTCATCATCAGCAACATTCTTTTCAACAACCTTTGCATCACCATCAGCAACTACAACATCATCATTATCAACCTCAGCAAATGCCTCTACAACAACAACATCATCATCATCATCATCATCATCAACAACAACATTTTAATGTTCCAAATGCGGGTAACTTTGAAGTTCATCCAAATGTCCCAACAACTAATTCATTTGATCCTTTCATGAACTATCAGAACGTGTCTTCAACTACATCTGATCGTTCATCAAACAGTTCTATTTCATCATTCAACTCCACCGATTTGGATTTGAATTCTTTACCAATCAACAATTTTATTAATAATAATATTATGATTGAATCTGGTATTAATGAAGTTATTTCAAACAGAAAATCAATCTTGAATACTAATAATGGATTTTATAACGATTCTAACTTGATGTTTAATAAGTCCAAAAATCAAATCGACCAACAACCTCAATTGCCTTCTGGGTTATTAAATATTTGGGGAAATGATATGTCAGTTTGGGGTTGATCATAAAAATCCATCATTATTTATTTGAAAATGAATTGATTGGTCTCCACTCAATAGTATTTTCATTATTTTATATGTGTGGTTTTTATTATGTTAGTTTGTTTGTTTTTTTATATGGTTTTTTTATTTATTATTATTATTTAAGGCTCTGTTTTTCTTTGGTTTTACATGATTTATGGTTGTTTTTTTGTTTTGAAAAATTAGTGTTTTAAAAGAAATGTTCAATATCAAGGGTGTTCACTCATCATTTTAATAAGTAACAAATTTTCACTCAAAAGCAAGACATTAGAGAAATGGTTTATATGATACAATTAGTATTATTTTTGTCACAAGGGTTTTCATTACAAACACTAGTAATTAATTATTTGTTGTTTTACATGGTTTATTATTATTTTTTTTGGTTATGTTCCAAAGGGTTCAGGGGTCTTGAATTTTGGGTTGAATTTTTGGAGAATTTTTTGAAAAGATGAAGTTGGAAGATATTTTGTATTCATACATATAAAGTTGATCATTTGTCATGTATTTTTTCTTTATTATTATTGAAGAAATTCCAGAGTTGTTTTTATATATATATATATATATTTGTTTTGATTTTTTAAGTTAGAAGGAGTGGGTGAATAGTTTACAAGAGCAAGAAGAGAAAAAGAGAAAAAGATAAATTAATTAATTAATGTTTTTATGAGTGGGTTTTTATTAGAGATTCATCATGGTATAAATATGCTTTTATTTATTTGGTTTTTGGTATACCATGAAGACGGAAACGGTGGGGTCTTTTTTGCAGATTATGGTTAATATTGTTATCTAACAAATTGGTAAAATATGTTGTGTATTGAATAATTGATGTATTTTATGTTTTTTTTAAAACCAGCTGTAGATTTCAAATCATTTGGTTTTACTTCTGGTTTTAGCTTTAGATTTAAAACTTATTTTTGGAAATTTGAGATCATAAGTTGTTTTCAAATCGTTGCTCTTTTTGATATTGGAAGTGATTGGATACACTGGTATTCTTGAAGCATTGGATTTTTTTGGAATAATGGTTGGTAACTTTTTGATTCTGGTAGAAACATCTGCTGTTTTAAATGGAATTAAATCTTTGGATGCACCAGGTTTAGGAGAACTATATGCGGTTTTGATTTTTGGTTTAACTGCACTGTATAATTTTTCATTGTTTATAATTAACAAAGAAGTGTTGTTGGGATCAAATATCTTAGAAACAGAAACATGGTGTTCCCCTTTATCTTCATGAATTGTGTCAGAAATGTTATTGGATAAGAAAGTTGTAGTCGCTTCATTAACTTTAATTTCCAAATTATTGATATCTGTGGTGTTGATGTTCAAAGAAGACGAGTTGTTATGACTGATTGAGCTGTCACTGTGTTTTTCTTCGTTTGAATTAAACTTGTCGTTCTCGTCCCTGTCCCATTCACCAACATTCTCTATACTTTCAAAAAAAAACTCAAGTCTCAAGTCTGCGGTGGCCTTATCGTCTTTAAGGATCTTCTGTAGTTTATCCAACTGTTTCTTAGTCAAACTCATCTGTGTCTGTTTGAATCTGTAATACGTTAAACATACAAACTTACTTCGAAACCTCTGTTGAAGTTCAGCATCAATCGTCGATTTTGTGTCAAATAAAATTGATTTTTTCTACTGCTGACACTCGAACTTGGAACCTTTTTTCAAAAAAAAGAGATTACCCGCTGGAAAATTTTTGAAGTTCAAGTTAAGCTTTAGAAAAAACATAAACAAAAAAATTCAAACCAACTGAGATTCAACATTTGTTCTGCTCAATTCAGCGTGTGTCGCGAGGGTAAATTAGTTGCAAGCTGTTTTTACTTCAGTTTCATCATAAGAGCCAGCTGTGGAAGACAAATAACATTGCAGAAAGAGTGCGTATTGGTCAAGCTGTTTGGTTAACTACAGGTCCAATTAGTTGAAAAAAATCATGATTTACTAACCAGATCACTACAGTGTCTGAATTCATAACACCGTTCAGAAATAAGTTTACGAATGCAACATCAGCTCAAAATAATTTGGTGCCTGCTGAGTCAATGGTGATTGTTGCTCCTGTTTTGAAACCAAATGAAAATGATATTTTGAGAGTTAAAAATATCAACGTCAACGAACCATTACAACTAGCTAGCAAGTTTGTTGATGCATCTTTACTACGTGATAAGACCACTCCTGTGTTGGAAGATCCTGAATATCGTAAAGCTGCTCTTGATTACAATTTTAGCTCTACTCTAGCAGGTTTGGGATCCTTTTCTCCATTTGAGAGAACTGATATTATTAACATTCCAGATGAGATTTTGGAAGAATACAATAGGGCTGAAACTATGAGTAATATGGGAGTTTTTGCTGATATTAAAAGAGTGTGGTTCACCGTGGATAATAGATTGATTTTATGGAATATGTCAAAAGCTTCTGAATTCCAAACATTTGATGAAATTGAGCATACTATTTTAAATGTTGAAATTGTTAAACCAAAACCAAATTGCTTTACTGACTCTGTCACTCACTTGTTATTAATTTCCACTCCTTTTGATATTTATATTTTAGCTGTTTCCTATTCCAAAGACTCAAATGAACTAGAATTATACAATCTTGATATGAAAGTTCCAACTCATGGTTTGAACGTTGATAAATTTATTAGTTATGAAAAAAATGGTCAAGTTTTTTTCACTTGTGCAAGTGATGAGTCAAATATTTGGGAATTGCAGTATTCCAACTCTGAAGATTGGTTTAATAAAAAATGCTCAAAACGTTGTTTAACAAGATCCATTGTTTCAAGTATGATTCCGGTAACTATGTTAAACTCTTTAGGTGACTATTTTGGTATTGAAAACAGTAATAAAAGTATTATTCAGTTAGAAATTGATAATTCAAGAGGTATACTTTACACATTATCTCAAGATTCAATCATTAAAGTCTATAAAATCAAATCGAATGGAGATTTATCAAGTCCCTTTTTGGTACAACGAGCCCACTTTTTAAATTTTGTTAGAACTTCATTGGCCAGTAGTTCACCTCTATTACGTGGTCAATATTTAAAGATTGTTTCTATGAATGTTGTTACGAAGTTTGAAAATGAACAATTGTTTTTGGTTCTTGTGACTATTGCTGGTTGCAGAATCTATTTGAATGGATCCTATGATCAAAACCATGTTGAAGCTTTAAGAGTTGATTCTGTCAAATTCCCGCCATCTAAAATTACAGAAAGACAAATTTTACAAGAACAAAGAAAATATAGAGAAAAGGAGGCTTTGAAATCTTCTTATTCTTCTTCAAGTCACAACAATAACGGCCTTAGTGAAATGCCAACTTTATTCACTTATCAAAAAAAATCATCGGTTTTATTAGAATCACAAACGTCAAGTAAAATTTTATCTCCAGGAATATTCTTTGATGTTGTTGATAAAAAAGAACCAAAGGATCAAAAATTGTTTGTAACTGTTCCAGATTATGGTGTCTTCAAATATCATTTCAAATATGTTGAAAATGCAACATTTTTGGAGTGTGCTGGTAATATTAATCAAATTGTTCCATTAACTCCACCTTTCAATGCAAATCAAAGACCTCAAGGTTATGCTAATGAATTTGCCACTCAATATACTAAAGATCCTTATCAAGTGGCTGTTTTAACAAACACTTGTTTACAAATTTATCGTTTTAGAACACCAGATTTGATTTTTGAATCATTAAATGACGATTATACATTGTTTGTTCAAAAATATGGTATATTAGAAGCTTGCTCAACAGCTTTATATGTGACTTGTAAATTCAACATTTTGAAAACCATTAGATCGAATGCTTTCAGGTTTTTCACATTAGGAATTCCAAATGTTGTTGATTTTAAACCAACCTATAAAAATTATTCGTCATCACATTCATTAACATCAAAAGTTTTCAACGATAAAACCGTTCAAACTCAAACTTCACATTCATTCGAGCAAGTTATTTTAAGTCCAAGATTTTATGGTATTGTTACTTTATTAGGAAGATTATTCCGCGACGTTTGGGATTCAAAAGTTTTCATTCAATCTCCAGAAATTTTAGTTGATAAAAATGGAGCTATAAATCCAACATCAATCATTGATAATGAATTTTTGGAAAAAATCTCTGTTAATAAAAATCAATTAGAGTTTTTCTTGAGTTCAATTACAACATTAAATGAATTTTTTCAAACTTATGGAAATACAATTGCATGTTTCTTAACTCCAAGTTTTGATTTAAACAAGAATAAAACTGTCGATAATGATGAAGATTTTGCAAATCAAGCTGAAAATATTGCAATTAATTCCATCATAAGATTCATTATTTCAATTAAAGAAGCTTTATCATTTTTAATTATTTTAATTCAAAGAAATAATGATGAAATTGAAGACTCAAATGATTTCAATCATGGATCTGATGATGACGATTCAAGTGATAATTTAAGAGATATTTTTAAACAATTACCATTAGATGTTCAAATTTCATTATCAAAATTAACTTTTAAAGATATTTTTGCACCAAATGATGAAACAAAAGATTTAATTAAAGAGATTTTATCATCGATTATTAACAGAAGTATGTCACGTGGGGAATCAATTGAATATATTGCAAAAGGTTTACAAGAGCGTTGTGGATCTTTTTGTAGTACAAATGATGTTGTTGGTTTTAGAGCAATTGAACATTTAAGAAAAGCCAAAGAAATTGGATTCAAAGATTATGAAGGATTGAATTATCACTTAACAAGAGCAATCGAATTATTTGAGGCAATTAATAATGAAATCAGTTTAGAGAAATTAAAAGAATCAATTGAAATTATGACCGGATTGAATGATTATCCAAGGGCCATTAAATTTGTTTTAAATATTTCATCATCAATTGATCCAGGTAACTTAGCAATGCAATTTATTGCAGATGGGAAATTATCAAATGATGAACGTAAAAAAATCTTTGATAAAAGAAAAGATATTTTTGAAATTGTCTTCAAATTATTAACACAAATTGATAAGTTAGCATTAGAAACAAAACTTCAAGAATATGAAAATTTTGAATATGATGGTTATAACAATAGTGATGTTAATTTTTATAACAAAGACTCAATAATCAATGAAGATTATATCAAATTACGTGATCAAAGCTATGAAGTTGCATTCAAATTTGAAGATAAATTATTCCATTATGAATTTTATAATTGGTTTATTGAACAAGGGGTTAGTGAAAAATTATTAGAAATTGAAACTCCATATATTTTAGATTATTTGAAAGAAAAATCCATCGATTCATTACCAATATCTGATTTATTATGGATTTATCAATCAAAGAAAGGAGATCATTATTCAGCAGCATTAGTTTCATATTCATTAGCATTAAGTGATTTTGAGATTTCATTAAGTCAAAGAAATGAGTATTTATCAAGAGCAATTGGGTTCTGCAATTGTATTACTTTACCAAATCAAAGACAACAAGTGATTGAATTGAGTAATTTAGTTGAAGAAGTTTTTGAAGCATCAAATATTCAATATGATTTATTAGTTACAATTTCCAATGATAAAAAAATTCTTGAAAACAAGAAAGATGAATTAATTAAACAATTAGATGGTAAAATTTTAACAATTAGTGAATTATTCAATGATTTTGCAGACGTTTTATCATATCATGAGATTTGTTTAACAATTTATAAAGTTTCAGATTTTAGAAATTCAGATGAGATATTATCAAGATGGTATCAATTATTTGATTCAATTAAAGATATGGTTTATACATCAAATAAACCATCTTTTTTTGAATTTAATAGAAAAACAACTTCAAATATTAACAATGATGATGATGATGATGTTGTTAGTGGTAATAATAAGAGTGAAAAATTCATTTCATTATTGAGTCAAACAATCATTAAAATTGGTAAAAAATTATCATCATCAGAATTTGTTTTCCCAATTAATGAATTATTCCCAATAATTTTAAATTTAATTTATTCAACAGAAGGATCAGAAAATTTGATTAAAATTGGAGGAATTGTTGAAATTTTCCTTGAAAGTGAAGTTTCATTTGATAAATTGTATTATGTTTTAAAGGAGATTATTGATACTAATACCAATGATGTTAATTTGGGACATTATAAAAAAGAAATGGTTTATTTGATTAAGAATTGGTATAAACAAGATATTAAATTAAGAGAGATTGTTAGTGGAGATGAAATTAATAAATTGGTTGAATATGATTCCAAGAATGATCCTATTCATAAATATATCTCTAGTGTTTAGATGTAAAATATATTAAAGATGATTATTATTATTCATATTTTAACTAGAGCATGTGGGTTGATTATATGTCTTAAATTAGCTTCTCACAACTGTTATTTTCTTATTATAGTTTAAAATATTAAATATGATGCGCCCCCACTGGGTAAACTGAGAAAATTGAAAAATTTCAAATCATGTGGCAGCTTAATTGAAAACGTAGAGTGCACATCTCTTTGGTCCTTTGAGATCTTTTAAATTCAAAATATGGTAACGTCCTGTTCAAAATTGTTAAGAACAGATTTTTGGAAAAAAAATGAAAATTTTGACAAAAATCATACCAAATTTGTTAGTGAAAATTGATGTTTTGATTAATATCTCAATAACAATCTCATTATATTTTTTTTTGAAAACTAGCTATGTTATTCCATAAGTCTGGACCTATACAAGGGTACCACTCACTAAGCTAGAAACTTTTGAGATTGAAAGGGAAAAAACTAATAGAAAAAATTAACCATGTTTGAAAAATTACCTAATACGAAAATGTTTACTTTCAAAGATCTGACACAATTATCAATTAAATCAAAAGTACTTTAAAAAATGATTTCTCTTGATGTGTAGTACATACTACAGATTATGAATTAAAAAATACTGATAAAGAACCAATTGATTCATATTATGCAAATAATTGTATAGTTGGTTTGACAAATTCGATCGTTAATAAAATCAACTTAAATTTATTTAAAAATTCTAATGGTGATTAATTTATATTAAATTCAAAAGATACCATTATTGATGAATTTGAAGGCTCTTCAGATGATATGAATTTTGTTTATGCTCAACCTCTATTTCCTTATCATCAACTTAAATTGAAAATTGGAACTCCAGTTATGTTAATAAGAAATTTATTACCTCATAAAGGTTTAGTTAATGGAACGCGTTTGGAAGTTTATGAAATTGATGATGAATGTCATAGAATTAAAGCTAAAATTATAACAGGTGCTCATGTTGGTGATTTTGTACTTAACAAGCCAGAAGTTTACTTCTCATGTCAGCTATAAAAAATATTACTTAAATCAAATTAACTATTAAATTATACTAATATAAATCTCATCGGGTAAATGAACGAAGACAAAGGACTCTGAGCGGGAAAAAAACTACAGCTAATTTAAGACTTGAAAAGAACTTGCTAGTCTGATTGTGATAGTGTAATGGCCTTAGTTTATTTTCTATCTACTTTTAAGAATATGTCATGTAGTTAGTATAAACGAGGCATTAGATTATACAAGTAAAAGTTATACATGAGGTATTTATATTAGTTGAGATAGTCAGGAGAGTGGTAAGACTAATAATGAGAAACATGTCACGAATCAATGACCTGTTATAATATCATTAACTTAATCTATTATTTTATTATTAATTTGTTAAAGTTAAAACTTGTCCGTGAAGATAGTAGCTGTAGGTTTTTCAAGTTCAACTAAATATATGGGTAGGAATAATGGGAATGTTGGGTAACGTTTCGGGAGTAACTATAACTTAATAAACAATTACCGGGATTCAGTATACACTTTAGATAGTTGATAGAAGTAGCAACTCAGCAATTCACTTAATTAGTATATTTTAGGAATCATTTACTTCAATTAATGGCTGTTAAACATGACACCATAACATAATTAATATACAAAAATATATAATATTATTATCAATATCAAATTTATAATTAATTTAAATTAAAAAAGCTGAACTACAACTTCAAATTTCTTACGCTAATTCAACTTATTTTAAATCACATTATTATTACATAATTATAAAAATCAATTTATAGTTGATTACTTAATTTAAAAGAAATATTATAAATGGCACCGGTCCGGCGGCCCGCGGAAACATCAGACTAGCACAACTTAATTGTCAATAAAAATTAGAATTTGAGATTGGTTTTGAAATTTATACCAATTTGATGAAATAGAAACTATTACATATATAATTTTATAATACATATGTTCAATAATTGCAGCAGTCAGGACTCAGATGTCAGACACTGGACACGCATACACTTTCCTAAAACAAAAAACTGCCAATTTATAGCGGCAATCTCAACTTGATTTTTACCAAATATTGACACAACGCGCAGGTGGGGCAGCCAATAAGAAAAAGCCAGTAAATAAGCAGCAGCTAGCTGTAGCCTGTTGATAAATTAATAATATTTGTCGATTGGGTTAATTTGAATTTTGGAATAATCAATCTGCGAAAGTTGGTGAGCCTGAGGCTCTGAAACCGGAGTCTACAACTCTACTGGCTTAGTTTACTAGAAAAGAAGCTCTCATTCTTTACTGCACCAACATTAATAATAATAATAATAATAATAATAATAATAATATTGTTGCTGTCAGATGTCCACTGATCAGTGATCACTCTGGAGATTGTGCGTAGAATACCGAGTGGTGTAGCTTGTCCGCCTAGCAGCTATAAAGGCCCTGCCTAACTCACAGCAATTTCTAGTGGAGGCCAGCCTAAACTTGGAGAGTAGTTAATAGTTGTTACCTTAGTCACGGAGTCATCTTCCGCAGCCTAACTACTAAAGCAGTTGCAACTTGTATATAAAGCGACGATGCTGCCAATTTGTAACCACGAGAGCTTCGTAAACATCATCAATCCATTACTATCAGCAATGTCTAGCAATAACAACAACGACATCCCAAGAGTCACAACATCCCAAGGTTACCCATTATCTAATCCTTTTGAAACTCAAAGAATCGGTAAACATGGTCCTTTATTGCTACAAGACGTCAACTTGATTGATTCTTTGGCCCATTTCGACAGAGAAAGAATCCCTGAAAGAGTTGTACATGCTAAAGGTTCAGGTGCGTTTGGTTATTTTGAAGTCACTGACGATGTCACCGATGTCGTTGGTTCTAAATTTTTGGAAAAAGTTGGTAAAAGAACAAGAGTCTTCACTAGATTCTCTACCGTTGGTGGTGAAATGGGTAGTGCTGATGCTGCAAGAGACCCAAGAGGTTTTGCCACAAAATTTTATACTGAAGAAGGTAATTTGGATTTAGTTTATAACAACACTCCAGTTTTCTTTATTAGAGACCCAATTAAATTCCCACATTTCATTCACACTCAAAAGAGAAACCCAGAAACTCATTTAAAAGATCCAAATATGTTTTGGGACTACATTTGTGAAAATCAAGAAGCTATCCATCAATTCATGATTTTGTTTTCTGATCGTGGTACTCCAAAAGATTATAGACATATGCATGGTTATTCTGGTCATACTTATAAATGGTCAAATAAAAAAGGTGAATGGAAATTTGTTCAAGTTCATTTACATACCGATCAAGGTATTCAAAATCTAACTAATGAAGAAGCTGGTAAATTAAGTGGTGAAAATCCAGATCATGCTCAACAAGATTTATTTGAATCAATTGCTAAAGGTGATTCTCCTTCTTGGACAATGTACATTCAAACAATGAGTTTAGAAGAAGCTAAAAAATTACCATTTTCAGTTTATGATTTAACTAAAGTTTGGCCAAAAAGTCAATTTCCATTACGTAGAGTTGGTAAATTGGTATTAAATGAGAATCCAAAAAATTATTTTGCAGATGTTGAACAAGCTGCATTTTCTCCATCAAACACTGTTCCATATATGGAAGCAAGTGCTGATCCAGTTTTACAATCAAGATTATTTTCTTACCCAGATACTCAACGTCATAGATTAGGTGGACCAAATTTTAATCAAATTCCTGTTAATTGTCCATATGCTAAAACTTTCAATCCAATTATAAGAGATGGTTCAATGACGGTTAATGGAAATTATGGATCATCACCAAATTATTTATCAACTATTTCTAATCCAGTTAAATTCACTCCACAAACTGTCAATTTACAAGCTGAACAAGAAGTTTGGGAAGGTCCAGCTTTACCATTCCATTGGAAAGTTGTTGGAGATATTGATTATGTTCAAGCAAGGGATTTATATCAAAAAGTTTTAGCTAAACAACCAGGTCAACAACGTAATTTGGCTCATAATGTTGCTGTTCATTTAAGTGGAGCAATTCCAAGTGTTCAAGATCGTGTTTTCGAATTATTTGCTAAAGTTGATAAATCATTAGCTAAAAATATTAAAGATGAAGTTTTACAATTAAGTCCAAGAAAATGTCCTTATCAAAATGGTAAATTATAATCAATTATAATATTTCACTTTTTTTTGTTTCATATTGTTTATTTATTTGATCATGGATTCATTTCATGATTGTTTTGTATTTATTATCTATTCTATTTTATTTATCACTAATATCTGTATGTAGCAGTTTTAATAATAGATTTCTTAAACTACAACTAAATTAAACTAGATAAACCGTATCATGAGGGGGAAAAAAAAAAACATACACAAAAAATACACCACTATAATTTCAAATCACAATTGCATTGAATAACAGTGCATTTACAACTACCAACAGCACATCTACATGTCGAACTTCCACAATCTTGACAAGATTTAGCAGCAGTTTTGTTGGTGGAAATTTGGGAGTGTGTAACTTTGTCAGTGTTGACAGTTTGTGTTTTGGTAGTCTTGGAGCAGCAAGTCATGGTGGAATAGAATAGAGCAATAGCAAGTAGTATGAACAAAAAGAATCAACAGACTGTGTTAAAGAAGAAAAGAAAATTAAAATGGTGATAAAATATGATTTTAGTGGTGTTTTATGTTTTAAAAAAAGTCAATGTAAGCGATAGTGGTCGCTAGATTAAGCAAGACGAAACGGTAGCGGTTTTGCTGAAAAGGGATAAATTTGTGATTAAATCAATGCTGGAGGCTGGCAGGGTGATCACTGATTAAGAACCTGTTATCCTGTCACCGACTATTGAGTCTTGAGCATAAAATTATAATCAGTGAGTAAAGAATCCTTCATCAAGTAATTGTAACGTCGTCTTTAGTTTGAATATCATTAAAGTGAAAAAAAAAAAAAAAAAAAAAAAAGCAAAAAAAAATTGTTTAGCAGGTAATTAAAGAAAAGTTTTGAAGCTTTAAACACAGAAATGGCAAAAAGAAGAGGAGACAACACACAGCAGCAGAGCATACAGAAGAGACACAGAGACGATGACAAGACTGAGAGTGTTGGTGGCCAGCAGCGTGCTTTGCCTGTGTCATTAGAGAAAATGGAAACTGTTACCAAAAATACTATTCCAACCGATGCTGAGACTTATTTAGCAATGGTGAGGTACGCTTGACTTTTGAAATTGTGGAATCTACACGGATTGTTAATAACCAACATTTATTTCAGGCTTGAAGCTGAGAACGGACCAAGCATAATGTTTGTTTCCAAAGACTTAAATTATTTAGACGAAATCAAGGAAGAGGTTCTGAGTGAGGATGAATTAGAAGAATTGAGTGAAGCGGATGAATTGAGAATTGATGAGATAATGAAGGAAAGAGATCTAATACCCAACTGTGGTGATCTACCAATTCCTAAAGGTTTTAAATTCCCAAACAATTTTACCGAGTGGAGGAAGTTTATGATTCAGAATAAACCTGAATTACCACTGGTTTCTAACTTTGACCAGCAATTGCTCATTAAGCTGGTGATATACTGCACACAGTGGTGTACGAATAAGACACCGAAAGAGATCAACGATTGGATCTATCATTTACTACTGAAATTGAACACCTTTGTGCTAGAAACCAAAGACATAGCAACTGTCAGAGATCTAGCGTTGAAAAACATCAAGTTGATCAACAAAGACACAGAGGGAAAGATGGATCAGCAGACTCAGGAAGCATTTCAGCTGAATATCTTAATAATTTCACAGTTGTTTGGTCAAAAAGATCTCTACAAATCTCACATTTCTTCAGTTTTGCCAATCAAAAGAAACAATAAGGACACAGAGCAGATAAATAAGTAAACAGCAGCATCAATTTGAAACACCACTTTGTAGAAAGATTCTCAACATTTTTTTCACCGATTTTGACATAAAAATTGACTTATTTTTGATTTTCTTTTTTATAAACAAACCATTTACTTCTCTTTTAAAGTGCTGTTTGTAACAAATTGGACTTGGCGCTTGACTCGAAAACAGTGCTGGTAGATAGATTTACACTGATAGTTGGAATCCACTTTTTCATCAAGCAAATTTAACCCTTTGGATGCTCTTGAAATGTCAATAATCAATATCGAAGCGTCTTTGAAACCCATAGATCCTAAGCTCAAAACAGTGGAGTTGAACTATGTACTAGAGAAAGCAACAAAATCATTCATTATAAACAACTTCAATTATCTCAAACCCAATCAGGAATTAGAACTCAACTCGGATCAGTCAAATATCTCAATTTTAAGTGATATTGAGCTATCAGTTGAATTAATAACAGCGTTACAGAAAAACCCAGAAGAGTTATCAAAAGCAGAGTTGTTGATTAATATTTTTGTACAGAGACTAACTGTTGGGGAGATTATACAGAATGAATTTGAGTCAATGAACTTAAATTTTGATAATGTTTTGAGTTTGATGGAAGATTCTTTTAGTATAATCGAGTTAGAATCTAATGATGAAAGAAAACAACAAGACAAAACAAAAAACTATAAAATTGATGCATCATCCATTTTTATCCTCAAGATCTATCAAAACGCTGATTTCCAATCAAATGATTTAATTGATGAGTTTGATAATTTTTCAATAATGAGTAACAAAAACCCAAATGATAACCTATATGATTTAAATTTCATATTAAAAGAGATATCAACAGATTCAATTGAGAATCTTAATTTTACTACACTACCAAACTCTAAATATGATCATTGTTGGAATTTTTTGAAATTTGATGAAGATTTAAAACTTAATATATTAAACCACTCAAAATTATCATTATCAAATTTGAATGAAAACAATAACAAGCTTTTTCTATTTTATGGTCCTCCAGGGTCAGGTAAAACAACCGTTTGTAAAGCATTATCACAAAAATTATCAATTGAATTTTATAATTCTAAGAAAACTTTATTAATTGAATTATCTTGTTCAAAACTTTTCTCTAAATGGTTTGGTGAGAGTTCAATTAAAATTGATAAATTATTTAATGATATTGAATCATTAATCAAATCAAATAGTAGTCTTTTAGTTTGTTTGATTATTGATGAGGTTGAATCAATTTCTTCTTCAAGAGAAACTATGATCAATCAAAATGAAACAACTGATGGAATTAGAGTCATTAATACTTTATTGATAAACTTAGACAGATTAAAAAAATATCCAAATTTCATCATTTTTACAACAACCAATTTAATTCATTCTTTGGATTCTGCATTTTTAGATAGAGTTGATGAAAGTTTTCATATAACTTCTCCAAATATTGATGCTATTAAAAATATTTTGTACCATAATTTAATTGACTTAACCAATTCTAAAATTATTATACTTGATAACGGTACTTCAATCAACGATGGGAAATGTTTAGAAGTACTATCCAAATTAAGTCAAATTTGTTTTGATTTGAAATTCAGTGGCCGTTATTTATCAAAACTATCAAACTTATCTATTGCAAAATTTGGCTTCAAATATTGTGAATTGAATTTAGCAAATGATCAAAAGAGATTTAATAGTTTTTCGGCTTCCAATATTAACGACAACCAATCAGATAGAAACTTCATTAATGCCAACCGTTTTCAATTTAAATTACCAAACTTTCTTCACATGATGGTAAAAACAGTTCTTGACAAGAAAAAAGTCATTAGATAGTACATAACACATACGTCGTATGATGAATCATGATGGATAAGACTTAAATTTTCAGCTTGTTCAAACCAGCTTTCATAGCTGCCAACCCCTGTCAGCTTTGTAAGAAAATGATTAAACTCAATTCAAATTTCCCGGTGCCCACTGCCAACTGATATCTTCGGTGAACTTTCAACTTAGTATTCGAAAGTTGAAACGTGTATTGAGATTTGAAACTATTCGACCAAAATTAATCATGCCGTTGCATATGAGATGCATGTTGAATCTGTCAATTGGCAACGTTCCTCAACAAAACAATCAAAATGACAAAATACCAAAATATCATTGGTTGGACTCGTGCTGCTTAACTCAAAGGTTACATAAGTGAAAAGGCTGAATTTTTTAATTTTTTTGAAAAAAAAGGAAAAAGTCTAACAAAGTTGTGAAATATTTACTATTTAGATCATAGATCCATTTGATTTTTTTTTTTTTTTTTTTTTTTTTTTTTTTCCAATTTTTTCAGAAATCTAGATTCTAGTCAAATCTCCTTTGATTTTCCTTGATTACCCCGTACTTGGTCAAGTTTCCGCATCAAACGGGTTGGAATTTTATTAGCGTGTGCACGTTTTATACTTTCCATTGAAGATTTTATTTTATAAAAAGGGTTTCAATTTTCAAAGTTCTTGGTGTTGGCTGTATTTTGCGTTTTACCAAGGAAAAAAAAAAAGAAAAAACAACCTTTTTTCTCATATACCACTAAAGCTTTCAAGGAAAACAGTTAAGTTCTTACATTCATTTATACAATAACTACAAATATTCAATTAAACTATTATAGAAATCACAAAAAATAACAAACAAAAAAAAAAAAAAAAAAAAAAAAAAAAAAAAAAAAAAAAAAAAAAAAAAAAAAAAAAAAAAAAAAAAAAAAAAAAAAAAAAAAAAAAAAAAAATAAACATAAAGATGAAGCTTTCACAAGTTATACTGTCGTTATATTTATTTCAATTCATCAACTCATTAACCCTTGATGTTGTAAAACAAGCCCCAAATACCATAAGGTTAGTTGAAAGAGATGTACCAGCTGAGATTGACGTTGATGTTGAAGATTCAGACACTGTTCCAATTGAAGATCAAATTAAAGGTGATTTAAAAACTTCAAGTTTGTCAACCATTAATGAAAATGATGATTATGATGCTTCTACAGAATCCACGGAGACTGAAGAATCCAAACATCCTTTTTGGATGGCCATCTTAATGATTTTAGTTTCAGAAGTTGGTGATAAAACATTTCTGATTTCAGCATTAATGGCAATGCGTCATAAAAGATTGATTGTGTTCACTTCTTCATTCTTGTCATTAGCTATTATGACTATACTATCAGGTATATTTGGCCATGCCCTACCTACTTTATTATCGAAAAGATTGACACAATACTTAGCTTCAGGTTTATTCATTATTTTTGGATTCAAATTAACTAAAGAAGGTTTAGAAATGTCAAAAGAATTAGGTGTTGAAGAAGAACTAGCTGAAGTTGAAGAAGAATTAGAAATTTCGGATATGAATCAAACAATGCATAACCTTGAATCTCAATCTCAAGATATTTCACATCAAAATTTAAATAAATTTTTACAATCAACTCAAAAATTATTTTCATCAGTTTTTGATCCAGTATGGATTCAAATTTTCATTATGACTTTTTTAGGTGAATGGGGTGACCGTTCCCAAATTGCCACAATTGCCATGGCTGCTTCATCAGATTACTGGAGTGTTATTTCTGGTGCTACTATTGGTCATGGTATTTGCACAGCTGCTGCCGTTATCGGTGGTAAAATGTTGGCATCTAAGATTAGTATGAGAACTGTTACGTTAGGTGGCGCTATAGCATTTTTTGTATTTGCAGTATTATACTTCTTTGAAGCTTTATACTCAAATGATTAATTATTTATTTTATACTATTTACTTGCACTTTATTCTTTCGTATTCTTTCCTTCAACAGCTCTTTGATCTTTTGTTCTGTTCTTTCATGAATTATCTGCATTTCTTCCTCAATATCTTTTTTTAAACCATCGTTTCTATCGCTCATCACAACATCTTGAATACTCTTCAGCAACTCTACATCGTCTCCATTGAAAATTTCAGCCACTTGTTGTTCATATCTTGCCATTGCTCTTTTAGAAATCTCCAAAGACACAGCTTCCACCGTCTCGTTGTCATCTTTCATAGTAGGAGGCGCTTCAAACCCAGTGATATTGGTTCTGGCTTCAGGATTGAAGTTTCTTCTAATTAACTTCAATGTTGGTTTATCTTCCTCTGGTTGTTCATCTTGAACTTCAATCTTTGTTGGTTCATGTTCTGTTTTTGGTTCCTCTTGTTGAGTCAACTTGCCTCTTAGTGCCGCAAGACGGGCTCGTCTCTCGCTAGCCAAAGTTTCAAGAGACATCTTCTTAAAATTTGTTATTTATATTGAAAAACATCTTGGAAATTTATTTTTTCTTATATTCTACATTTCTAGCTTGATAATAAAAATCTAATGTAACTTAAACCAAATGCAATTTATAACAATTTTCTAATACACGACTAATTATACAAATTAATTATAATTGTGAGGACCTCGCGTGTCTGTCCATATGTAAAATGCTCAAATGTTTCTGCCTGTTTTTCAAATGCAATCAATCATTATCGTAATTTTGTTCATTTCAAACTCTTGATAAATGCATCAAGATTATACTCTTCCTCATACTGAGATTCATCCCACAATTCCCCCAACTCTCCAACAACAGCTCCTGCTTTGCCCGTTAGTCCGGACTCAGTGATAGTCTCTTCTTTATCCTTATCTCTCTTGTCAATATCTCCAGTTGCAGTATCATTAGTTTCAACATCAAACAAATCTAACAATTGATTGGTATCCATAGATGCTAAACCAGTGTTTTGTTGACTGACAACAGTAGAAGCAATGTTCATTTTAAATTTCTGTAAACCCATAATCTTTTCCTCTAATGTATCTTTAGTAATTAATCTGTAGACATTGACAACTTTTTTTTGACCTAGTCTATGTGCTCTATCCATGGCTTGTAAATCATTCATTGGATTCCAATCATGTTCAACAAAAATAACAGTGTCTGCACCAGTTAAATTTAAACCCAAACCACCAACTTTGGTAGTCAATAACAAAACATCAATAGATGGATCTTCATTGAATTTTCTAACAATAGATTGTCTTTGTCTTGGATCTGTACTACCATCTAATCTCATGAATGTAACTGATGGTAAATGTTTACGGAATAAATCTTCTTCAATCATATCCAACATATCTTTCAGTTGACAGAAAATCAAAGCTCTATGCTGACTGATAACATTACCTGAATTGTTTTTTTCAACATCTGAAACACCAATACCACATTCAACTAATAATGTACGCAATGCCATCAACTTTGGTGCATGTCGAATATCATGTAAGCTCATGTTAGTGTTTTTCAGATATTTTTGAACATCAGCATATTGTGGATGTTGTGGTGATAATACTAAAGCTGGATGATTACACAATTTTCTCATATATTGCAATGCTTGAAAAATATGTGTTTGTTTTTCTGCAACTTCAACTGTATCAACATCGCTTTGAACAATGGATTTTTGTTTATTGGCAAAATCATTGTATAATTGTTTTTGTAGATCACTTAAAGTACAATAATAATCTTGAATAATTTTTGGTGGTAAATCTGACAAAACTTCTTCTTTCAAACGACGTAACATAAATGGTAAAACTTGTTTATGTAATGCTTCTAAAGCTAAAGCACCAGCCTCTTGCTCCTTCGATGAAGTTTTAGCGTTTCTTGAGGCAGCAATTGGTTTAGAAAATCTTTCTTGGAATAATTTTTCTGTTCCCAAAAAACCAGGCATTAAAAAGTCAAATAATGACCATAATTCTAACACGTTATTTTGGATTGGTGTACCAGATAAAATCAATCTATGGTTTGCTCTAATCTGCTTAACAGATTTGGTTAGTTTAGAGCTTGAGTTTTTGATAATATGACCTTCATCTAATACACAGTAATTGTAATCTTTTGAAGACAAGAATTCAACATCATTTCTAACGACATCGTAAGAAGTAACAATGATATCAGCGTCACTTAATTGAGATCTTAAGCCAGCTCTAACGGATGGCCCGCCAGCATAAACAACAACTTTCAAAAATGGAGAATACTGATTAAATTCTTGTTCCCAGTGACCTGTTAGAGAAGGAGGACAAACAATCAATGTTGGTAATGGTCTTGTTTCAATAGATTTAGTAACTTTATAATCTTCTGCTCTTAAGTGATGATCACTTGCAACAATACAAATTGTCTGTAAAGTTTTACCCAAACCCATGTCATCACATAAAATACCATGTAAATGATACTTATTCAAAAATGCTAACCAATTAATACCATCTTGTTGATATTTTCTCAAAGAAGCATTGATAGCAACTGGTAGTTCAAAAGGTTTTGACTTAGTTGGATCCATCATCTGTTGAATAAACTCACGTTCCTTTTCACGACCTTCTAATAACTCTTTTGGAACATCATCAGGATCTGGAATACCAGCTTCTAATGGAACTAATTTTATTATTGAGGCAAATGTAGTTGTGGCCAAAACCCTAACATCATGGTCTGAATCACTCATACGGCCTAAGACTGGAACAATCAAAAAGATAACATATGGTAAAATATCAAAATCCATTACATTTGATAAATGGAAAACTGCTTCAATACCACCTTGACGGTCTGAAACATCACCAGCATTGTTCAATAAAGGTAAGACTGATTTAACAATAAATGGAATAATTTTTGATGGTAAAATTTTTGCTAAAGAAGCTAATGTTTTTGCAGCTGAATAACGGAAAACGGAATGCTTTGATCTCAATGCAATCAAAATATTTGGTAACGAAGAGATCAATTCCTCATGTAAATTTAAATCAAAAGTTGGAATCAAAGCCTTTAATATTCCTAAGGCATCAACGATATTTTGACCAATTGGGTCCAACTCTGATTCTTCAAGAATGGATAGTTTTTCCAATGGCTCAAAAATAATCGCTTTGAATTGTGGAATTTTAACAAAAATTTCAGATTTGAAATGCTTCAAGACAAATTCCAATGATAATTTCGCACCTCTTCTTTTGATACGAGCTTCTAACAAAGCCTTTTCATAAGCAGCAATTTCAGATGAAGCTAGGTCATCTTCCTTCTTCAAGGTTAAAATAATATCAGTCAAATCTTTATTTGATGTAAATTCAGGAACTTCAGTTGTATCAATACATAAAAATCCACAAAGATTTTTGATGATTTTATCAGAAACATTTGATTTTCCATTTGCAATCAATTTTTGAATCAAATCAGCAACTGAGCCAGCTGATCTCTCTTGTAAATCTTGTAAATCTTCACCTTTAACACTATCCATTAATGAACGAATAAATGGGTTCAATTTCTTTGGTAAATCACCCAATGAAAAAGCAGCAGATGCATAATTTGATAGTATGCTTATTGTTCTTTTGGTTCTAGCATGTTTTGCTCTCTCTAAAGCTAGCAACAAACTTGCCTTTGCATCTTCTAAAGGTTTTTGAGCAGAAAGTTTTGTACCTGGTGATAAATAACCAAATAATTTGGAGTAAGTCTCATTAGCAACAAATTCAGCTTTTTCCAAAGTAAAAGCATTAGGACCAGAATCAGGCTCCCCTTGAACAATAACAGGGACCTCTGGAATTTTACTTGCTGATAACCTTCCTTGTTCAACGAAAACCCTGAATAAAGCATGACATTGTGTCCTGACAGCTTTCAAAGTAGGAACTAATTCTCTATAAAATGGTAAAATGCTTGGGTCATTCAACACTTCCAGTAATTTATCATAGAAAAAATCATAAGCTTCTTGGGAAGGTTTTTCATTTTTTTGCAATAAAGTCTCACAATATTCATTGATAACAACAGAAGTTAATAACCTTGGAGTTGAATGGGGAGTTTCCAAGTATTTCTTGAGTAATTCAAACAACTCATTTAATGATTCTTTCCCAAGATAAGCTAAAACTTGACCTAGAGCTTTTGAAGCAGCCAATCTAGTTCTAACGAAGACATCTAGTCCTAGTAATGTAACGTCACCAGAAATCATTGGTCCATCAATATTGACGCGTTCAGTATCTGGAGTAGGGATTGAAGACTCTTCTTTAACTGGAACTTTACGTTTTCTTCCACGTTTAATTTCAGGAACTGGTTTCAGATTATCCAAATCGTCATCATTTCCACTGCTACCACTTTTGACTTCACTCATTTCCAGATCAGAACCTTTGTTTTGATAATCATCAGAATTCAAGTTCAATTCAATATTTGAGTGATATTTCATCAAGAACTCACAATTCATTTGATAGTTATATCTTGAAACACCAACTGGAGTCATTATTAAGTTAATCACAGAGTGTAAATGTTTGATCAACATTTCATCTAAGTTCAAATCATTTTGTTTCGAACTTTCCAATATCAATTTTGTAAAAACTTGTTGAGATAGTTTCAAAATTGAAGGATTTTGTTCAAGTAACAAATTTTGAAAAATCAATCTGAAAGTAACACCATTAATCCAGTCTTTCGAGAAGTTGTTATCAATTGATAAAAATGCCAATAAAGTGTTCAAAACGGATTTTCTAACATTAGTGATCGAGTGTCTTAAAAATGGATAAAGTTTTGGAACCAGTTTCTTTAAAGAATATTCATCATTAATTAAAGCTTCTTTATTAATGATTTCCAATACTTCTGGATGAATACATAATTTTGCCAATAAATCCATGACAGAACCAATTGAAGCAGATAAATCGTCTTTCAATCTTGTCAAGCACATCCAGATAGTTGATAAAACAACATTAATTGTTTCTTTACGTAGTTTAACAAATTCATCTGTGATTGGAGTTAATGTTGAAGCAGCAACAGCTTGAACATCATCATCTGATTCTTTCAAACCATGAAGAACCATTTTAACAACGTCATCTAATAATTCTGGTTTTGAATTTAAAATATCAGTTCGTATACTAACAAAATATCTTAAACCTAACATACCACCATGACTTGCTTCCCAACAGTTTAGTTTTGGAATTTTGGAAATTTTTTCTTTTAGTTTAAAGTCTTCCATCTCCTTAACATTATCATTAACTTTTGAATTATCATCTTGTAAAATCAATTGTTCTAAAGCATTAAAGACTTTTAAGACTAAATCATCATCTAAATGAATAAGTAGAGCAGATAAAGCCTGGGCACCAGATTCTCTAACTGGAGCCACGACAGTGTCATGAACATAGTCACCAAATCTATCCAAAGCAAAAATAGTTAACAAACGACAGCATAAATCTTCTAACGCTTTACGATTGCTTCTATCATTTTCTTCAATAGACTTACCTTTAACTCTACCAGCTCCTTTTCCATGTTTTTTAATTAGTTCTCTTAAACCTAAAACCGCACCATGCCTAATTTCCCAATTTTCTGAGAATAAATTTAGAATTAGTAACTCATAAACACCTTGAAATGGCCAAATAAGACCAGCAACTTTTGCATGTTGAGATAAAATAGGTGGTATTTCTGGAGCAATTGTTTCCATAACAATTTTATTACCTCCAGCTTGAGTAGTTATACTAAAGTCTTGAGGATTAGCGTGAGTTTCAATACTAACGGAATTTTTGAAGTCTGATATTTGATTTGAATTATTTGCTGAGGAAGAATTTTCTTGTTTAACTAACTGTCTTGAAATGGAACTTTGTGATAAATCAACTGGGGTTTTTTTTTGTGAAGTTCCCTTGGCTTCCATTTTAGCCTTTCTTTTAGCCATAGCTTTTAATCTTGCACTTGAAATTGATTTACCAGATGAAGATGCAGCACTAGGATCACCACTAACTGGTATGGGAGAACTTGAGCCGGAGTTTGGAGTCGGTATTTCCTGTTTGATAACCACCTCAACCTCAACATCTTCAGATTTTGTTTCTGAAGTTGGTTCGTCAAGCATGACTTCATCTTCAAACTCCATTTTGATTCCCAAGTTCTTATTTATTAAAAGTCTTTGTCTTTTCAAACTATTACCAGTAGATAGATTCGAATTGGATGAAACTGATGTGGCGGAATTATCTTCATTTGATGCATGTGATAAAAGAACATGTCCCTTTTTCAAGATATCGCATAAATTCCAATTATCAAACGATATAAAGATATTTTCGTCACCACCGAAACTCAGTTCAGATCCTTCTAATTTCACCTCATCTTCGGTCAACTCTTCAATTTTAGGTCTGATATCAATGCTGTTTTCACTATCTTCACTATTATTAATGATTTTTTGATCATCAGAATCATCATTCTCTTTTATTTTGATA
This sequence comes from Starmera pachycereana, assembly GCA_030570535.1. Classification (NCBI taxonomy): domain Eukaryota; kingdom Fungi; phylum Ascomycota; class Saccharomycetes; order Phaffomycetales; family Phaffomycetaceae; genus Starmera; species Starmera pachycereana. Next base: position 142,633 of record JAJLVW010000009.1, read on the forward strand.
TTAGTGGCCAATTTCTCAAGGATAGCCTTTTCATCACTCAGTTCTTTTGCTCTTCTTAGTTCTTCTTCTTTATCTTTCAACAGCTGTAGCTGAAACGCTTCACTGTTTGGATCCCACAAGGGAGTATGTGAGACAATTCCTCCTATTGCTCTAGCAGCAGTGACTCTAGTTTCCCATTTTTTGGACAGTAGAAAAGGGTAAACTCTGGCTAACAAGTTGAGCATTTCTTCTGGATGTGCTTTCGCCAAATCACTGAGCTGATCAGCAGCAGTGTTCCTTATGAATTGAGTCGACCCTGTATCCAAAAGGACCACCAAACGTTCTAATCTAGACATTATCGTTGTGATTTATATGAGAAGTGTGAAGAGAGTAGTTCAAACTCTGTTGAAACGGTGTATATGGAACTTTAATAGTTGTTTGGGATGTGATGGCGCAGTTTGAGAGCAAGCGCCGGCACCAACACGACTGGTGTTTTTATTGTTGTTTTGTATAAATGCGGGAAATCTGCGTATTTTTATACCAATTTTGCGACTGTCGACACGTCAGATTTTGGCAGAAAGTCAAGTCTATGCAAATCTATGCAGCACAAGGCAGATATAGAAGACAGTGGTTCGAGGCTCGCCAGCGGATGTCTGCTATAAATTCACTAAATTTTTACTAATTAAAATATGCCGCTCGTGGCGAGGAAATCACTTCTTTTATATTAATTTTCAATAGGAGCAGAACGTACTCAAGGCTTGATGGCTCACCAACCGCGCAGCAGCAAGAACAATTGTTTCTGTGCCTGCTGGGGACTGTTGCGATTTGTAGCTGCTGCTGCCAATTGCCCTTGCCACGCTTGTCAGTGGTACTTGTTTCTGTGGTTCCATCTCTTTACACCTCTCTTTTCTCACTAAGTTCCACACTCTCCTTTCCTAAAGAAAAGATTTTGGTGACTGCTCCTGCTGCACAATATTTCCTGATTCGGTATTAAAAACATCTAACATCCACACACACCACTGTAATTTTCAGCACGTTTTATTTTTCAGAATTCATTTTTCTCAAGATGCATAGTGAAATGATTTCAAAATTTCAAAATTTCAAAATTTCATATGAGTTTCTCGTTAATCAACCAACTCAAGTTCTAATCAGTCAAAATGCCTCGTAAGTTGGCTTGATTCACATTGGAAACTCTTCCAGACAGTCATCATGATGATGCTGGTAAGACGTGATGGGCTGAGTGCAGCGCTCTGTGGAGTGATTATCTTTAATTCAAATACAATTTTTTTTTTTTCAAAAATATTTGGTCAAAGATAGTTTATTCATTCACAAACAGCCTCACTATGTCCAGCAAAGAGTAGTTTTATGTTTCTTCTTTTTGAGTTTCATTCTACTATTTTATCCATAAAGGTTCGGGTCCTTTGTTCTTTTCAATTCTCCTTTGATGTTTGTTTTACCATCTAAGGTTTATCAATGAAGCTATTTTGTGCTGAATTCCCGACACTTCAGTACAAATGTTCATTACAATTGTTGTTCAATGGGACAGTTTATCATGTTTGATTTTTGGGCACAATGGTTTATTGAAACTTTATTTTGGGATATTCTTTGGACCGAGTTTTGATATAACACATGTGCTAATTTTTTACAGATTTGATAATACTGGATCCGCTGTTTAACATTGTTTTTGAAACTATGCTTTATATGATAATTAAAAGAATAAAGAATAAAACCACCAAACTTTTATGTAGTTTTTTGCAATATCGTTTTATCAAATTGATCATTCGCATTGTTTTAGGGGTTTTTTTTTTTTTCAAATGAGGAATATAATTCTAACAATCTATAGGTGCTCCAAGAAATTACTCCAAAACTTACGCTGTCCCAAAACGTCCATACGAATCTTCTCGTTTAGATGCTGAATTGAAATTAGCTGGTGAATACGGTTTAAAAAACAAACGTGAAATTTACAGAATTAATTTACAATTATCTAAAATTCGTCGTGCTGCCCGTGATTTATTAACCAGAGACGAAAAAGATCCAAAACGTTTATTTGAAGGTAATGCTTTGATTAGAAGATTGGTTCGTGTTGGTGTTTTATCCGAAGACAAAAAGAAATTAGATTATGTTTTAGCTTTACGTCCAGAAGATTTCTTAGAAAGACGTTTACAAACTCAAGTTTACAAATTAGGTTTGGCTAGATCTATCCACCACGCTAGAGTTTTGATTTCTCAAAGACACATTGCTGTTGGTAAACAAATTGTTAACATCCCATCTTTCTTGGTCAGATTGGATTCTCAAAAACACATTGAATTTGCTAAAACTTCTTCTTTGAACGATGGTAAATTAGGTCGTGTTAAAAAGAGATCTGCTGGTAAATCAGAAGAAGCTGCTGAAGATGACGAATAAGCGTTCTAGTTTCTAAATCTATGTAAGGAACTGGAATAAAAACATTTTAATCTTCTTCACAACAAAAAAAAAGGTTTATATGTATTTGTAGTTTGTAATTTTAATTCTCAATATTATAATTTTTTTGCTTTTTTTTTTTTTTTTT
>JAJLVW010000010.1:0-20320 GCA_030570535.1 Starmera pachycereana
TTTTTTTTTTTTTTTTTTTTTTTTTTTTTTGTTATTTCTTCAGCGACGATTCGAACAGCGGGTAAATCTTCAACTTGAATATTTAATATTTACTTATGTAATTCATACTAATTGAGGGAAGAAGCAGAAACTACAGCCAAAAAGAAAGCAGAAATTTCGATTCAAGTGGCAAACCAGACGTCATGCAGTGCCTGCTCAGCACTGATTCTTTTCACCGGGTTGAAAAGCAAGAATTTCTCGAGCAATTCCAGCACAACAACACCTTCTGGATTGTTCAAGTTCTTGAAAATCTTCACCAACGGGATCTTCTTGATCATGGGGAACTTGTGGTCCACATATGTGTTGTTCATAGCAACAATGTCCTCCTGTGTTGGTGTGCCTAGGATCTTGATGATTTCAACAAGCTGGTCAATCCCACTTTCCCCAGGAAACAACGGTTGGCCAATCAATAACTCTGCAAAGACACATCCTGTAGACCAGATATCAATTTTAGTAGTGTAATTAGTGGCTCCAAAGATCAACTCTGGGGCTCTGTAATACCTGGAACAGATATAACTCACGTTTTGTTCACTAGAAGACAATATTTTCGCAGACCCAAAATCACATATTTTAGCAATCCCAGAGTTGTAATCCACCAAGATATTTTGTGGTTTGATGTCTCTATGACAGATGGAAAAAGAATGTAGGTATTGAAGCCCTTTCATTATCTGGAACATATAAATCTTGACTTCCTTTATTGGCATATTGGCTTTTTTCAGTGTGAAGTATTGGTTTCTTTTGTATAATGTAGTTGGCAAGAACTCCATAATCAAATTGAGATAAAGATTGTTGCTTGTATCGGTGGTGCTTTGATTTTGATTTTGATTTTGATTTTGATTTTGATTCTGATTCTGATTCTGATTTTGATTTTGATTTATTTGGTTATTAATATTAGCTTGCTGACTATCGTCGTTCTCGTAACTGTAATAAAACAACTTGATGATATGCTCGTTGTCCAAACTCTTCATGATCTGGAGCTCTCTGTTCTTGAACCGTTTGTCCTGAAGCACTTTCTTGATGGCAATTGTTTTATTTACTGGGGAAATCAACTGGCATTTGGACACTGTTCCAAACGAGCCTCGTCCAATGTTGGTGGCCTCTTCATACGTGATGGAGATCTCGTTGTCCAGGACATCGCGTACTTTGACTGTGGTGGACATCTCTGCTGCTGTTACTTTGGCAATTAATGGCAGTGGGAAGAAGTGTGCTAACTGTTGTAAAAGTCAGATTTTTTCCCTTCATTTTCTTTGCTTTACATATGTAACAAAAAATTTGTGGGATTTTTTTGAATAGAAAATCGGTTTTTTTTTAAAACAGTTCCCGCACAGTTTTGGAAGTTGTTTGGGGCTGGAGAGTATATCACAGTGAGTTAAGTTACTGAGGAAAAAGTTTTTTTATACTTCAAATTCGTAAATTATAAAATAAAATAAAATAAAATAAAATAGAATAAAATAAATGAGTAAATAAAATAAAATAGAATAAAATAAATGAGTAAATAAATAGTAATCACAACTTGGACTTGCCAGCAACAAACGCAACTCCTTTGGCAATGTTCTTCTGTAGAGTGTCTACTGCAATCTTGGTCAATTCCACTTCTTCAGCACTCAATTTGCTCAAAATAGATGCATCTATAGATTCAATCCCATTGACACCTAATCTCACTGGTAAAGAAATGAAGTCAACTTTGTTACCAGTCTGAGATCTAGCTTCCGCAGCTCCTGGAATAGATGCATCTAAATAAACAAAAGTATCTTCAACAACATTCAAATCCCCTTTCAATGCTTTAATTAAAGCATCAGCAAATTTATACCCAGAATAAGCCATTGACAAAGTGGCAGAACCAGCACCGTTTTTTGCCTTGACAACTTCATCACCTCCAAATTGTACTCTTTTAATCAACTGTTTTTTTTGTTGTTTTGATAAACTTTCAAAAATTGCTGAACTATTGGAAACTGAATAAACTGGAACAATGGTTTCACCAGAATGGCCTCCAATAACATTCACTTTAATATCATCAACGTTTAAAGTATTGAACTGATCAAATTCTTTAATAAAAGTGTTTGCTCTAACAATATCCAAAGTGGTTACACCAAACAATTTCCTTTGATTGAAAGTACCAAATGACTTAAAAACTTCAGCAACAATTGGCACCGTAGAATTAACTGGATTGGAAATAACCAAAACATGAGCATTTGGTGCACTTTTAGCAATTGCAGTGGCCAAACTTTTGATGATCCCAGCATTAATTTTGAATAAATCGTCTCTAGTCATCCCTGGTTTTCTTGGGACACCAGCAGGAATAATTACCACATCTGAACCAGCCAATGCTTGAGAAATAGTGGTTTGGTCGTCTTTAGAAGAAGGCTCGTAGCCAGTTACTTTCACTTTAGAGTTGATGTGGGACAAATCTGTAGCAACACCTTTAGCTAGTCTGATATCAAAAAGCGCTAGTTCGTCGATAGAAGGCGATAGTTTGAGTAATAGCGACAATGGCTGACCAATTCCTCCAGCAGCACCCAAAACAGTGACTTTCATTTCTTTCTTTCTTTCTTTCTTTCTTTCTGTAATATCCAAGATAAAAATAAGCTAAATTTCCTTTCCAGTTTTTTCCCACAGAGTTAATCCGCCTAGCAGCTGGTTTCAAGTTTTCAAATCCCCGCCTAAATGGAAGGAGATGAGCAATCTTCGGCAGTAGGGAAAAAAAAATTTTTTTTTCTCCCACCGTGAGAATACTGAACTCACGTGATTAGTAGCGTGAGCAATCACACGACAAATCACGTGAGTCGGCATATAAAATCTAAACCTTTATTTAAATTCATTCCAGTGACGGCACTGCACTCCAACACTAGCCATTTATCTTTATCAACACTTTCAAGTTCCAGTAGTTCTATAATTTCCCGTTTAATCCCTTCCAAGCCGTCTTTTCTCTCCGCAGCATCAAAAATATCAACTTTATTTAAATAAATAACCATCTTGATCCCCATCAACTTCTCATTGCTCACAATTTTAAACATCTCGTTAAAATTCTCCTTTAGTCTCCACAGACTACTCAAGTCAATTACCCAAATCAACACGTCCAGCTGGTCAAAATAATTGAACCAAAACGATCTCAGAGATTTCTGTCCTCCAATGTCCCAGATATTGAGCGAATAGTCTCCGTGTTGCACACTATTGATCTCGAATCCCATCGTAGGCGTTACGCTGTTCGTCTCTTGGCCCTTGATCTTCTTGATTATGGTGGACTTCCCTGCATTGTCTAATCCTCTGTAAAGAAAAAAGTGTTATTATTCTATGAACATCAACGCTGTCTTTATTCACAACTTACAACATCAGCACACGCAGTTCGTTGTCCTTCATCTTCTGCTTGCGAATCACACTCAGCAAACCCATCTTTCGTTCTTCTAATTTATTTATCTATCGATATTTTTTATTTTTGAAGAAGATTTATAGAATAAAAAAAGTAAAAAAAAAAAAAAAAAAAAAAATCAATCAAATTTATTTTTATATCAAGCAGCAATGTAATGACGCAAAAGACACTTTCTGACTTATGGCAGAACAACAGGAAACGATCACACTCACAGATCCATATTGATCTAACTACAGAACTTGAAACTGAAAAAATCATTCCTTTAGAACATGATGTCACTTGCGGTGTTTGCTCATCAAATTTGAATCATTTAACTATAACTGAACGTGAATTTCATAGAAATAAATGCCAGGAAATTGAAATCACAACAACAACAACTAATACTACCAAAAATTTAGCTCCATTTAAAGGTAAAAGAAAACTAAAGGAAAAACCACCTGCTCCGGATTTTAAAATCTTAAATTTTACCAACCATAGAATCAATGTTGATGGGTTTAAATTTAAAAATAATGATATTAATCAGTACTTTTTATCTCACTTTCATTCAGATCATTATATTGGAATTTCGAAATCTTGGGATAATGGTACAATTTTCACTTCAAAAACTTCTAAAAATTTATTAATTTTGAATTTTAATATGAATCCAGATTTAATTGTTGATATTGAATTTAATAAACCTTTCCCAATAACTGACAATATAAATGTTTGGTTACTAGATGCAAATCATTGTCCAGGAGGTGCCATTTTTCTTTTTGAAGAGTTTAATAATGATAAAAAAATTATTAAAAGAATCTTACATACTGGAGATTTTAGAGTCTCTTTAAATCATATCAATTTTCTAGAAAAGTTTGATAAAATTGATGAAATTTATTTAGATACCACTTATTTAAATCCATTATACTCATTTATGAGACAAGATCAAGTGATCAATAAATCCATTGAATTTATTAATGATATAATCATTAATAAAAAATTTCAGAAAAATTCAATAATCAATTTCTTCAATAATAAATCATCAAATCAATTTGTTATATTGATTGCAAGTTATTCTATTGGTAAAGAAAAATTATATATCAATTTAGCTAAAAAATTGAATACTAAAATCTTCATAACTAAAAAAAGATTTAAAACTTTACAAAATATCGTTGATGATGACTCCAATCTAATTGACTTATCTATATTTGAAACTTCAGATGAATCAATTTGTCAAATCCATATAATTTCAATGAATCAATTTTCAAACCCAAAATTTTTATCACATTTCCATAATAAAAATATTATTAAAATTAAACCAACTGGTTGGTCATTTATTAGTTTTTTACAAAGGCAAAAAATTTCAAATTTTTATAAAGGTTCAAATTTAGAAATTTTAAATACAATTATAAATGATTCAAATTTCAATAAAAATTTATTGCAATTATATGAAAATTTTTTATTTTTACAATTTAAAAATTCAAATGTTTTAAATATTCCATATTCTGAACATTCAAGTTTTAAAGAACTATCATTAATTGCTAGTTATTTAAATTGGGATCAAATCATTCCAACTGTTAATGTCGGGAAAAATTTTAATGATTGGTTTGAAACTTGGAAAAATTTTAATTTAAATAAACATCAAATATTGGAGTATTTTACAAATGATGATGATAACATTATAAAACAATATTCTACAAATGATTAAACACAAAATTGTTCATTAAAATTTGATTCAAAATCAATTTAGTTAAAAATAAAAGTTGTTGGAATTCTACGATCATCACCATTACCTTCACCTTTTCTTGCAAACATTAATTTAGTTGCATTATCAGCTCCAAACTTTTTAATCAATTTACCATAAAATAACCCACAGGCATTACATAATGATCTTGATCCATATGGTCCTCTTCTCCATTCTGGTGTATCATCAGAGTTACACTGCATGCACCTTATAATTTCTCCATCTGCTGAGGAGTTTCTTCGTCCTGCTGATTTGGATGTTGGTGAAGAACTTCCATATTTACGTTTTTTCAATGGTTTTTGTTTATGAACCAAAATCAATCTTTGACGTTGCTGTCCTCCATTTGTTGATCCTTCAGTTTGTTGTTCATTATCAGTTTCAGCACTAGCATCAGCAGCAGCAGCATTGGTTTCTTGTTTTAACTGTAATTGTCTTAATTCTTCATCTTTGAGTTGTTGTAATCGTAATTCTTCTTCTTGTTGTCTTTTAGCTCTCTCCATAAAATCTTCATGTTCTTTGAAAATCAGCCATTGTTTCAATGAATCATGAATCTCATTATTAATTGAAATCAATTTTTGTAATTTTGATGTTGAAGTTTTCTTCAAGAAATTATTCATTTGAGTTGAAGTGATAGAATTTAAAATTCCATTATCAGCTGGATAATTGATTAAAGTATTATAATTAACAACCTTACCACTGTTGTTACTAATATGATTTTCTAAAACTGAATTTTGTAAATTAGAAATCAATTCTAAATTCAATTCTTTATGAATCATTTCATATTTTTGTAAATTCAGCAACATTTCTTCGATTGATTTAAATAAATCTTGTGGTTCTGATTTCCTGAAACTTGCAATATCAGCCAAAGTATCTAATGAAAATTGGGAACCTAAAGAATCAGTTTTGTTATGTCCATTTAATCGTACATTACCATTACCATTACCATTGAAATGATTAAAATTTCCATATTGATAATTATTTGAAAAAGATGGTGGTTGAATGTTAGTTGTACTTGTGTTATAATTTTCTGGATTAGAAAGTGATAGTCGATGATTTGCAAAAATTCTAGAACCATCATTATGGAACCCATCTTGATGATTAGTTGGACCATAATTGTAATTTTGATTATAAGAGTATTGAATTTTGGTGTTTGGTGCTCTTGAATCAAAAGAATTGAGGCGATCTTGACGACCTGAGCAAGAATAATTTGCAACTCCATTACCTTTAATGGTATTATTAACACCACCAGTAGCAGAATACCTATTAACATTATCAGCTGGAGGAGGAAATTGGAAATTTCTCAATTCTTGATTGTATTCATTTTTATTAAATGGATTTGAAAATTGAATAGAAGAAGGGGAGTTTAAGCTGGAAACATTTGGTTTTGGTAAAGCATTTGTATCCAAAGATGGTAAACCAACACCACCATTTGCAGAATGGTTTAAGCCAGAAGTTAGTTGCAAAGATTGATTGAAAGTTGAAGTAAGTTCACTAAAAGAAGGAAGTCTTTGAGAAACGGTGTTATTGTTTGTGATTTCAGTAGCCATGTTTGAGTAGTGATATTAGTTGAATTGGTCAATAGGTTATAGTTGATATATTTGATTAAATAAAATAAAATAAAATGAAATAAAATAAAATGAAATAAAATAAGATAAATAAAATAAATTTAAATGTGTTGAATTGAAAAAAAGAAAAGTTGTTTAAATACCAAGTTTAAAGTTGAATTCTCTCAGAGAGTTAAAAAGAATAAAAATGCTGGTGAAGGTGATTGAGAAGAGAATAATAATCCAAAAGTTTTATTTTGTGACAACTTTTGGGCAAAAAATTCTCTTTTCAAAATTCAATCTTTGAAATCTTGGGATGAGAGCAAACACAGTTAAGACGAATTGGGGGGCAAAGTTATTAGTTTTGGTGTAGTTTTTTTATGTCTTTTTTCTTCTTTCTTTAATTTGAAGCACAGCAAGCTGGGGTATAAATCAAAGGGAAAGTCTGTTTGAAGTATTGACACAAAAAGCAAAATTATTCAAATTTATGGGATTGATTGCATGTAGATCAATTGTCAAAATAGTTTCAACAGATGGATTTTTGCAGCACAAGTGGCCTTACTTAAATAAAGGGTAAGCTTGTGTGGATCAGTACAATGCCCAAAGTTTAATTGTAGTCTTCCCAACTCAGAGAGATTTATGCCAAATTTTAAGTTTTGTTTTAGATGGTGTAGATACTGTTTTTGGACAGTTGCAGTGACTGGTAGACAGGCTTTTCAATCGCAGTCAGCAATCAACGGGATTTTCAGTTCTTAATAAGGTCAATTAATACCTATTTCGGTGAATTTTGCTGTCATTTGAAAAATCAGGAGGATGAGGGAAGCTCTCTCAAAGGGGATTGGAGTTACAAGAATAGGGAATGAAGCAGTTAACAAATGAGCATTTTAGGGTTTTGTCAAGCCCTCCAATAAGTTCTTTCAGGTTAAATCTGAATCTTGTTATTGTAGATTCTAGAACTACAGAGCCAATCTAGCTCAATCTGCTCCTGTTGTGCAAGGTTCTAGAATCTTGATAAAGCAGGAACATGATGAGCAGTTGATGTGGGTAGTTGCCCCATGGTTGTTGCTAGTGCACAGCATCCACACTACAAATTGACTTCAAATTTGATCATTGATCTCATGATTGTAGTTTGAAACAAAAGGTTGTAGGGAGTTAATTGATATGAAGACGTAGAAGTATCTGGCTAGCCATTTGAAAACACAATCTTTGGTCCACTAGTTGTTTCCTTAAATTGGATAAACTATACAGGGCAACAGAGAACTTGAAATTTGGACTAATAAAAAAAAAATTAGGGTTGAGTTTGAACATCAGGTTAACCGAGTTGACTTTAATTCTAATAGTTACAACTATGGTAGTCTTGAAGCTTGGGAGTACAACTATACAAATAAAGAATGACATGTCCCACGCTCATACACGTCTCAAGCATAGAAAAGCTCGAGAACGCCTTGCTCGTAGCGCAAAAATCCTACTAATTGCTGGAGCTCAGCCAGATAGAGGGGTGGGTTTGTTAAAAATGATATAGGCCTCGCTTTGAATCGTACAACCACTGAACAGACTGCACAATCTTCGAAGAGACCAGATATTAAATTCATTCAAAAGAAAAATTATTGAAATGAAAAGTTAAGGAAAAAAAAGCCAAAAAACCAGCTTTCAAGAAACAGAAAAAGATTGCTGAACATCCAGCACACACTCTTGTCCACTGCTGTTCTGCAAACAACTCTAAAACTCGCTTGAAAACCGGTTTTCTCACTGAAATCTCGTTTGCTAAAAATGTTTCAAAACTGAAAAAAATTTTTCCCCCAGCTATTATTTTTGAAAACAAAAATGAATTCCGGTAGGGTTCCATTTCAATTTTGATTTCCGGCTCGTTTTTAGTTTGAAATTTGCAATCCAAAACCAATATCAAATTGAACAAAACAAGCTTATTTATAAGCAAAAACAGGTTTCAAAAGACTCGAGAGAAGAAATGCCAGCGCCTCCACCTCCACCTCCACCTCCAGGAGGTGCTCCACCATTTTTAGGGGCGCAAAACGCTCTCAAAATGCCCACAATGGGACGAGATGCGCTGCTCGGAGACATCAGAAAAGGTATGAAGTTGAAGAACGTTGAGACAGACGACAGAAGCCAGCCGATGGTTGGTGGCAACAGCACCTCACTGTCAACAGGAGTAGCAGGATCAGCACCAAGTGTTCCCTCAATGGGTATTCCGCCAGGTCCTCCACAGCTCGCTGGATTGTTTGCAAGTGGAATACCCAAACTAAAGCATCACGGTCGTAGTGGTGGTCAAAGCACCAGCTCAGTTCCTAGCACAGCACCACCAATTCCAGGAACGAGCGTGCCAACGATCCCTTCAATGCCAGCGTCACGACCACAGAAAAAACAAACCGTCCCCGTTAATTCATCGCCTCCAATTCCTTCAAATTCAGCACCACCAATCCCACATTCATCAGCACCAGCTATCCCATCCAACAGACCACAGAGAAAACCGGATGCTTTTTCAAACAATACACCAAATGCTCCTCCTCCTCCACCACCACCTCTACCTTCAATGGCACCTCCTTTACCTGGAATGGCTGCTCCTCCACCACCTCCTTTACCTTCACTGAATGCACCACCGCCAGCACCGCCAGCACCGCCAGCAGCAGTATCTTGTGTATCTTCAGCACCATCAATTGGAGGCGGGTTGCCATTTTTAGCTGAAATACAGAAGAAAAGAGACGATTCTAATGTCGTGGATTCAGTTCCATCCAACTTCTCCGCTGCCAACCAGACTCCAGTTGAAGACACAACCACCAAATCTGCACCAAAACCACCACAGAATAGTCTGGCCGATATGTTGAATCAAAGGTTCCAGACTTCTAAACCCTCAATTCCAAGTGGTTCTGCACCTCCAATCCCATCACAACAGGCACCATCACCTCCCAAATTGCCAACAACGGCAGCACCCCAGCAGCCAAAATTACCAACTTCTGGACCACCAGTAATTCCGACTAATAATGCCTTACCAGCAGCAGCAGCTGCAATACCTGCTTTGTCATTTTTAAATGATATAAATAAGAAAAGAGATGATAGATTTGTTGTGGATAATTCAAACTCTGCAGCTGTACCACCACCTTCTGGACCTCCATCATTACCTCCAGCAGCACCACCTTCCATTCCACATACAACAGCACCTCCAGTGCCTTCTTCTTCTTCTTCTGCACCACCAGCACCTCCAATAGGAGGACTATCGTTCTTAAATGATATCAACAAGAAAAGAGATGATAGATATGTTGTGGATACATCTAAACCTACACTAATAGCACCTCCCTTACCTTCTATTTCTGTCAAAACAAAACCTGCCGTTAGTTCACCTTCTCCTCCTGCAGCACCTCCAGGTTTATCATTTTTAAACGATATTACAAGCAAAAGAGACGACAGGCATGTTGTTGAAGATGAAACTAATGATTCATCAGAGTATTCTACACCCGCACCATCAATTCCACCACCACCATCTCTAATGGCTGCACCTCCTCTACCTACATCTTCACTACCACCAGCTATTCCTTCATTTTTATCAGACATCAATAAGCAAAGAGATGATAGATTTGTTGTGGAGAATGAAACTAAAACACCAGACCCACCTCCACCTTCAATGCCATCTGTACCACCTCCACCTTCAATGCCAGCTGTACCACCTCCACCTTCAATGCCATCTGTACCACCTCCACCTCCTATGGTATCAGAACCTTCTATTCCAACCAATAATAACTCAATATCTCATCAACCAAGTATGAGAAAACCAGCACCACCAGCACCACCATCAGATCCATTTCAAACTTCACCAAATCCAAATCAATCACAGTCTTTCACACAAAATAGTACACCACCTATACCTCCATCCACATCATCATCCAATACATCAAATATGAATACTAATGAATCATCTTCTTCCCATCGTGGTTTCAAACAAAGATTATTTGGAAATTCATCTGGTTTTAACCAAGTCCCATCAATACCCGGTCAACCAACTTCAACAGCAACAAAAATAGATGCCAGAAGTTATACGATTGGAATCAACGGAAGTAATGGTAGTTCAGGAAGTGGGATCAAAATCAATGATTCAAAATTTAAGTTTATTAATCAAAATGATTTACCAAAACCAAGATTATTCAATAATAAAGAGAAATTGTATCCATCTGGAAGAGGAAGTTCAGTGCCTCTAGATTTATCTGTCTACAACTAGCTTCTAAGATTTTTCATATAATTCTATATACAAGACATTAACGAACTAATTTGTAAAAAATTAACTTAATCACAACTTCCATCATTCCAACCATCTTTCCACCTCTGTCTCCATAGATTACAATCAAATTTAGGTTTACCGATCTTAACATTCACCTCATTATGAGCATCACATAACCATCTATTGAACTGTTCTTGAGTTTTAACTCTAGGTTTAGTTTCTTCCTTTGAGATATATTCTTGGAAATCTTTAGCACAAAACCAGCACGGATACAGTTTAGAGAACAACCTAATAAAGCTGTTCATATCCGCTTGTTCTTGCAAGCTAGGAGTCTCCGGATAATTAGCTCCCATTGCATGTAGAAAAGTCCAAGTTGATCTACCTAATTCTGTTACATCTGGGGGACAAGTTTTCTCGTATCCATTTAAGTTCTCTTCAGTGGCAACAGCAGCAGCAGCAACACCAGTAGCAGTTCCTATACTTTTCAAAGGCGTGTGTGCTTTAGGGGTGCTAAGATTAGCCATCTTAAAGTCCAGCAAAGTGTTACAGGAACGACATCTGCAATAATTAGTACTCATAATTCTCTCTTGTTGACTATTTATGCTCCTCAAACTCACGGTTTCCCGTCTTTGTCGTAGATTATTTTTCTTCCAGACGCTCCAAACTCTGGTTTGTTCTGCTGAGTGTCACTCATTATGTTCTTCTCGTCTCGTGAACTAAACTGAAACCAAAGAGAGAAAGAAAGTTTATTAATTAGCTGAATATTGGAATCCAATATAAAATTTACCCGGTGCGATGAGCTGAAAAATTTCAGGCTTCCTTCAAAAAAGAAAAATTTCTGACAGCTTTTAAACCACTTTTGACGCCTTCAAAGTTGCTGGAAATGTCACAGCAGAAGGCAAAGCTGCACCACGCGGAAAAGCCAGACTTTCTGGATGATGTACTTGTGAAAGAACTGGCAGATTTTCTTTTGAAGGAGCAGAGATCAAAGGATGAATTTGTGTCTAATTATCTATCTAAAAACATTCAATTGAAATTGTTACAGACCTGGTCTTTTGCGTCTCAGATGAACCACACAGGGACATATATAAACACCACTGGTACAATTGTTGGGTTTTTAAGATACCTGGAGCAAGAAGAAGATTTCGTGGAAACAGGTGTGGAGTTTATCAAGAATATTTTGACTAAATATGACAAGACATTGGTGAAAGCTATTTCCAGTTTGAGACCACCAATTGTCACCCAAACAATGAGACTTATCAATGAATTTATTGTTTTTAAGAAATCAGCGTTGTTGGACGATTTTATTGCTTTGTTTGATTTCAATCTATCAATTCTACCAAGATTATTAGTTCCAAGTAAGACCCAACTGGCTGATATCAACGACAGCAAAACCAATGAATCTGGATCGATGCGTTATTGTTTTATCAGAGTGTTGCTAAATATTATCCAACACTCTTCTCCAATCACAAGAAAAGATTTCCTAACAAACCATACAAAATTAACTTCACAGTGGTTGAAATTTATTACTGTTGTTGATAGTGATTCTTTGATTGACCTGACTTTAACCACATGGGAAAACAAAATTTTGAAAGAAGAGTCTTTCAAAAAGGTCACAAAACTCAAAATATTTAACGAATGGAACCTACCTAAATTATTACCATTGTATTATAACCCAGTTAAAGAGATTCAATTACAATTCAATAAATTCATTTTGTTATTAACAACGGACTCTAAACATGGTTTGAAATTTCCTGCAAATGATCAGTGGTTCATAGACAACACTAATGGCTCTATCAACATCAATGGTAAAACTTTCAAATCAAATAATAAAGTCATTTTTTCCATTCTCACATCTTTGAAACCTTGGGATGATGATAGACAATTGAACACAATTGTTGAAATATTAGACGCCGTTCCTGAGTTGTTTGTCCCATTCATCAATTACATGGTAACTAGAGGAGCTCATGATCCTAAGTTATCTTCATATTGGTTAGGTGTTACTTTATTATTGAATAAATTATTAAATCTAAACATCCCAAAAGATCTATCAAACTATGAGAATTTTGCTCCTCCAAATAAATCTACGGTGGTCGAATTGATTGTTCCTGTTTTATTAAATAGATCAACATTAATCAAATGTTTGACAAGTGATGTTTTACTTATTAGACAACTATCTTTACAAATGATTATCTTTGTTGTTAAAAGATTGAGAAAGTTTATGAAAATTTATGATGAAAAAAATTGGAAAATCCATAAATTTGAAGTTATCAACAAAGTTTACATTGAATTACCAGATTTACAAACTATTGCAAACTCTTTAACCGATTCATACTCAAAATCACCGGAAAATAAAATTTTGTTATTAACCTATCTAATTACGATCAATGAATACACTGAAATATTCACCGATAAGTTTAACTACCTAAACATGATCTCAAAACCATATTTGGAATTAGTGCAACAAAAATCAGTTTTTTCAAACATTGATTTGGTCTTATTAGACAATTTTTTCAAATTACAAGAAGGTGAAAATTCTCAAGTTAAATGGTGGAATAAATCCGAAAACTCAAATTGTTTATTTACTTCTTTATTGAAAATTTCAGTATCACCAAACAATTCAATCTCTTCTAAAATTGAAGAAATCTTAATTAATTTGATTTCTCAGACTAATATTTTTAATACAAATTTCAAGATCAATCAAATTATTTTATTATCTCAATCTTTAAAAGAGATCACTGCTGATAAAAACAATGATGGCACACAAATGGTCAAGATTTGGAAATTATTAGATGAAACCATTTCACGTGTTGTAAAAACTCCTTTCAAATATCTAGATATTTCAAATTCCTTAAACAAAATTAGTCCTTTCATTATAACGCTAATAGAGCAATGGAAATTTATTGACAAATCAACTCCTTTTAATCAAGCTTTGAAATGGCTGATTCTATTTTTGAGATTATGCGTCATCGGTGGTGAACCAATTGAATCAATTGAGAAATTGTTAACTCAAGCTGAAATTGATTACACTGAATTCACACAATATTTGAAATTTAATAATTATGAGGATTTTGTTAAGCAGACATTATCAAAAGACTCAATTTTTGAAGAGCTATCTCCAAAATCATTTTTTGAATTTATAACAACTTCAAATTTAACTGATTTAAAAAAAAGTTCAAGAATTCCAATTTGTAAAATTGATATCATTGGATTATTATTTAGAATCAAATCCTTGATTTCAAATGAAAATATGAAATTTGTGGAAATCGAATCAATTTTATCAAATTTAATGGCAAGTTTAGGAAATTATTGTGTTTCTAACTCAAATTTCAATATTTCAAATGCTAAATATTGGAGTGAAATTTTTTTCATTGACTCACAAAATGAAAAATCAAACTTTGTTTCATCTTCCTTAAGTGAAATCTTTGAACAATTGGATGGTTTCCATCATGAAGATTTTGCAATTAAAATTTCAAAATTATTGTCATTGAAGAATTTTAATGAAAAAGAAGAAATTATTTTAGCTAAATCTATTTGGTGTATTGATGACATTGAATTATTAAAATCTTTACTGAAACTTGATAATTATAATTTGTTAAAGAACTTTATCTTACTCAAATTTTGGGGAAATAAAACTCAAATCAAATTCACTGAAGTCCATCAATTATTCAATGTGGAATTTTTAATTTCCATTTTAACTCAACTAATCAACAGCAAATTAATCATTTATGATGATATAAACTTGTTATTAATCACAATCAATGAAATTAGCCTAGAATCTACAAAAACCCAACTTTTAACAAATTTAATCCATAAAGATTCTAAATTAATTACGCCTTTTTTAAAATTTTTTGCCAACGATATTATCAACACAATTTTCTTGATCTCTTCATTTGATGATGAAATAGAATTGAATGAAGAACAATTATCACTTATCAAAGAAAATTTTGATGAATGTAAAGCAACTGCTTTAAAATTAATTGAACTTGAAGATTTCCAAAAATTATCATTTGCTATTTTATCCAAATTATTCACAAAATCATTTGCAGAAATCACTCAATCTGAGAAAAAAATTGTTTTGAATTTTGCTATCAATAATAAAAAATTTAATAAATATACCACAGAAATTGTTAAATTAATCTTATCATTGAATGAGTTTGATGATGACGTTGTTAAGCTATGGTTAAATAAATCTATTTTATACATGACTAAAATCTTAGCAGAGAATGATCAATTAAATGACAGTTTCATCAAATTTTCAAGTGAATTTACCAATATTTTCAAGAATATTTCGTTAAGTTTATTAAACAAATCAAACTTGAACTCTTTATTGGAAATTATTGTTAGTAAATGGTTAAAAAACTCCAAGTTATTAGAATTAAGTTTATCAATTTTAAATATTGGAAACAAGAATTTAATTGAATCATCAAAACTATTACAAATTGCAATCAATAATGAAAATAATTCAATTCTCAAACAAAGTTCTTCAAAAGATCAGTATTTATATTCATTATTACTATTCAAACTTTTTATGTTAAACCAATCCACAAACTCAACTTCTTTAGTTCAAGAACAGTTATTATTATTATTCAATGGATCAAATTCACCAAAAGATTTAGTGATTTTAAAAATTTTAGAAATTCTGGAATCAAAGTTGAATTCAAGTTGGGTTAATTTAGTTTATACATGGGATTTAATTAACTCTGATGAAAATGATGAAGAATTGATTGGTGAAACTAAACTAATTGAAAAGAAAAGAGAAGGGTTAATTATAACAATTAATAAAAGCTTTATCAAAAACACAATAAATAATTATAATGTTGCATCACCACAGTTCAATCCAGAAGAACTGAAGACTTTACAAGATTATGAATTTTTCTATAAGAAATGTGAGATTGAAACTCAATTTACAGGCAATGAATATAATTCTTATTTCTTGTTGCTATTGATTTTAAATAATGAAGAATTAATTAAAGATCTTAAAGTTGAAGAGACTGAACAAATCATTAAAAGAGTTGAAATTAAAAAACTTGTTGATTCAGGATTATTTGAATTTTTATTAATCAACTTAGCATCATCAAATAGCAACATAGTTAAAATCACAATTAGTTTCTTGGAAATTTTATTGAATTCTTTAAAAGGTGATAAATTTTATAAAGATCAACATATTTTAGAATTATTCATTACTAAAATTTTATTCACATTTACCAAACAACCATTGGAATCACTCCAACCAATATTGTTTATAATTATCAGTAAAATTGGAAGAATTTTAACCAATCCAAATCATTTTTTGTATGTGAAATGTTATAAATGGGTGTTGAAAGGACCTTTCATTAAAGAGCATGATTTACCGTTATTTAAAGAAATAAGTATAGTTTCAGATGTGAATGAAGATTCGGAAACTTATTATAAACAATTAAATTGGTTTATTGATTTATTAATTTCAGGTACTAAAACAATTAAAGATTTAAATTTGTTGAAATCCAAAAACATAATTGAATGGATATTAAATTTACAATTGTCACCATATATTTTTTATAAATTAAGATTCAAAATAATTGAATTTTTAAGTATAATTCAAAAAATTGATTCCAATTTATTAATTTCAAGATTTGGAATTCTAAGTAAAATCATTCAAGATTTATCCATAAAAGCAAACAAGTTGTGTGAGGACGAGTGTAATGTTTATGATGAACAAGAAGTGTTGAATTTGAAAGAATTGGGATTAAGATTCAGTTTGGTTGCTAATAATAAAAAAAGAATTAATGATTGGACTCATGATGATATGGGAAATTTCGCCAAAAGATTAGCCATCGATAAGAAATAATAGAGCAGCAATAGAAAAACAAAAAAATAGAACAAAGTATAATAAACGAAGCTTGATTTTAATCCAATTGTAATTTAAATGTCTATACAAGATCTTACTATTAAATCAAATAAAGTTCAATTTTGATTGAAGTTATTATTAATTATGAAATTGAATTCTTCACTTAAATCATTGAAAGGATTCAGCCAAATAGCATCATTTGAGATCTCTTTCCAAAGATCAGCGTCAACAAAATTCAACGAATCTAATGAACTTAAATTGAATTTTGTATTTAAAGGTTGTTGACCCTTTGGTGAAGTTTTTTGTTTTTTATAGGCGGCATTATCACCACTGTTATTTATACTTGTGAAATCTCCTCTTTTCAAAGAATTAGATCTTTCATTTGAAACAGGTTTAGATCCATCAATATGATGATTATCAGAAGGATTGAATTTCAAAACAATTGGGGTAAAAGTATCATTATTTTCTTCAATCAAATCCGACATTAATGCATTAAAATCTAAAGATTTCATTAATTTTATTAGCTGACTTCTTCTAATATCTGCTGGATAATTACCTAAAATTCTCATTCTTGTGAATATTTTCAATGCATGATTTAAATGAATATGGGTTTCTTTATGAACACCAAAAGTTGCATTGAAAAGGATCAAGGTTGCTGTTGAAGTGAATAAATATTCTCTATCCATATAGCCAAACACAGCAAGCATGTTTTGGGATTTGAGATACCATAATGCTCTTATTGTGTTAATTGATGCTTGAAATGACGAATTGAATAAAGTGATTATTGAATTAGAATATTTATTTAAGTCAATGTATTTATTTGATCTTGAATTTTCCTTCAATTGTTTATTAACAAAATGGAATAATAATGGCCGTACAGCTAAATTAATACCTTGAAAATATTCAGTCATTATATTTGTAGTTAATCTTGAAATTTGGAAAGATTCTTCATTTAAAGTATGGAAATTTGGTTTCAAAAAATCTGGTAAGTTTTGTTTCCACTCAATTAATTGAGAAACCAATTCCGTTAAAACTGGTAAAATGTTTGAAGTTGGTTGTTTTTGATATAAACAAGTTAAAATTTTAGCATTAATTTGAATAATTTTGATACAATTTGTGATGTATTCTGATTGAGGAAAAATATAATGTTCATAACCAATAGGAGGGTTATCCATATCAAAATCATCTGGCAATTCAGTGGATATACTGGTATCATTCAAAGATAATGGCAAACCTGATTTAGAGCTTAGCATTCTTTCAAACATATAAACAGTCCACCATAATCTTCTTCGATGTTCTAATTCATATCTTGATAAAGAATCTTTACCAGCATCCACATGCATTCCCAATATCAACGATGCTCTTAAAGCAAGCCCGAAATAAAAATATGAAGAAACTGTACAATCAGCAACTTGTAAATAAAATGCATATAACATTAAAACTTCAATACCACCTTCTCTTGAACAATTATCAATAGCTCCCGAGGAAAATAAGCCAGTAAATAACTCAGACGCTTGATGGAAAAATCCAGAGCCAGGTAGTTTAACATCAGTTGTTAATTTAGTTCCATTAATATTATTTGAAGTACCTAGGTACATTTCACCAACTGCAAAAATCAATAAAACTTTACAAAACCAAATACATTCAATCAAAGAATCTGAAGAAGAATCCGAGCTTAAACCTTGATAAATTCTTTTCAAATTCTCTTTAATCAAACCTTCATTGAAAAAATAAAAACATCCATCGTTATATGCTATGAATGTATCAATTAATAACATTGAATAAGAATACGAAGGTAAGGTAAAATTCACAGAAACCCCTGGATTGTTTTGGGTTTTGGCTAATGAAATTGAATATGAGTTCCCATTTTTGATGACTTTAGAATCAATGTTAGTTAAGTTTGAGATTTCACTGTTTAAACTATTTGAATCGTCATGCAATAAGTTTTGTACTTGAATTCCAAAAAGTGTCATTGATGAGGAACCAACGTAAAATTTTTCACCAGTTTGAGAATATACCAGTTTATTGTCAATAAATGGTGCAACAATCTCGTCATTTGAGTTTGTATCACTATTGGAATCGCTTTGGTCATTTGGTTTGGTGTTATCTTGAAAAGTGACATTTAGAATAGAATCCATAGTGGTATCTGTACTCATAAATGACGCGTCTTGCAAAAGTACTGAGTCTCGATCTGAGTTGGAAGCATTTGCTTGATTAGATCTTGCTTGAACTCTAAGATTGTTGTTCTCTTTCTTTAATTGTGCAATTTCGTCATGTAATCTCTGTAGATACTTCATTGACACCACGATCTTCTTGTCTGCCTCAATGTACTCGCAAAACTGGTTTGATTGAGCACATTTGGCACAAGGATCACCTCCTGGACACTTGATATGGCGTCTTCTGCAGCGTGCACAACTTTTATCTATGAGTTAGTGAGGTGAATCTGAATGTTAGAAAGCGTGGTTTGAACAAGCCTGATTTTCCAGTAGAAAATGTGATACGCACGCCACAGTAGAGCGCCGGCTAGCAGAAGGCAAGCGCTGTGTTTTTGGAGTGTTCATTGCTGAAATTAAATAAGTTTGTTGTTGTTTTCATTCAGTACTTTTTATATTGGGAAATTTAATGAATTATGAATCATGAAAAAACTGCTGAAAATGGAAGTACTACCAGAAAAAGTAATATGCTGAAAACGGCTAAAATTTTGCAAAATAAAAAATAAAAAAACTACCTGAAACAGAAAGTTTCCTGATTCCGTAAAATGTCTTAAAATGGAAAATCTTTTATGTTTATTAATATATTAGTGATCAGCCGGGCAACTTGTTTTTTTTTTTTTTTTCAAAATTTCAAATTTCGAAATTTTTTTCTAGCCATCCAATGAAAAATTTGAATTTTTTGGGCAAAGGGTGAAAATTGAATTGAATTGTTGTTTTCACTTGAATTTCAAATTTATTGAAATAACAACAATTAAAAAATGTCTTTACGTTCCGCTGCTGCTGCCAAATTGGACTGGACCAAAATTACCTCCAAGTTAGGTTTAACCGGTAAAACTGCTGCTTCTTTAACTGCTTTCAAAAAAAGAAATGACGAAGCTCGCCGTACCATCCTTGAATTACAAAACCAACCAACAACTGTTGATTTTGCTCATTACAAATCTGTCTTGAAAAACCAAGCCATTGTCTCTGAAATTGAGAAACATGTCACTTCTTACAAACCAGTCACTATTGATTTATCAAAACAATTGAAATCCATTGAAGCTTTTGAAGCTAAAGCCGTTGAAAATGCTGCAGCCACCGAAGCTGTTGTTGCTCAAGAATTAGAACAATTGAAAGAAACTTTAAAAAACATTGATTCTGCTAGACCATTTGATCAATTAACTGTTGAAGATGTTGTTAAAGCAAGACCAGAAATTGATGAAAAAGTTGAATTGATGGTTAAGAAAGGTAGATGGGATGTTCCAGGTTACAAAGAGAAATTTGGTGACTTGAATGTTATGTAGAGCATAATCAGTTATTCAATGATCACTATCCCTCTATAACTTTATTAATCAAAACAAAAAAAGCATTTTATAAAAAAAAAAAAAAAAAACATCCTGGAAAGT
>JAJLVW010000010.1:20420-61420 GCA_030570535.1 Starmera pachycereana
ATGAAAAAATTTTGGCTGTAAATGTTTTTTTTTTTTTTTTTTTATATACTTCCTACTTTCTTCATGTATAAATATTGGAATGAATAAAACATTAAGTCAAACATTTCTCAAATCACTTGCAGCTGAAAACGAAGCTGAAATCCAACAGTTTAATGAATTATTATCCACATCAAATCCAAAACAATTGGTGGCAAAAGGTGTTGCAATAATAAATTTGGTTATAAATTCAATTAAAATTGGAATATCTGGTAATCTAATTATTGAATTGAAAAATAATTTATCAACAAATATTGATGATATTATAGCTAATGCAAATGATTTTAAATCGGGAGATCTGGTTAATATAACAAAACATAATTCAACAAACTATTCTGCCTCAATTCAAGGTATTATAAATAAAATTAATAAAAATTCAATAATCATTTCAATTGATGATGAATTTGAATCCAAAGTTACTGATTTTAATAAAGTTTGGATAGTTAAAATTAATAATTCTGTTGTTTATAAAAGATTGGTTTCTACAATGAATAAATTATCAGAATTGAAACCAAATGAATCAAATTATTTAATTAATTTATTACTATTTAACTCAAAATTTACACCATCATCAGGTAAAAAATTAACACATTTTTTCAATCCAAATCTAAATAAATCTCAAAAAAATGCAATTGAATTTTCACTTGAAAATCCTATAACAATTATTCATGGACCTCCGGGCACAGGTAAAACTTTTACATTAATTGAAACAATTTTACAATTACTCGTGAAAAATCCAAATCAAAGGATACTAATATGTGGAGCATCAAATGTTTCTGTTGATGTTATTTTAGAAAGATTAATACCTCATATGAACAAATCTACAGATCTGATTAGAATTGGAAATGGTAAAAACTTAAATTATAATTTAGATTATTTAATTTCAAATCATGAAAATTCAATAATTTTAAATGATATTAAATTAGAGATATCTAAATTATTAACTGATAAAAAAGCTAAAAACAAATGGTCTCAAATTAAAGAATTAAGAAAAGACTTAAAATTACGTGAATTTAAACTGATTTTTGAAATATTAAACAACTCTAAAATTATTTTAAGTACATTACATGGATCTTCATCAAAAGAATTGTTATCTTATTATAAAAACTTTAATAATAGTGATCATACCACAAATACCAAATTATTTGATACGCTAATAATTGATGAAATATCTCAAGCTTTAGAACCTCAATGCTGGATACCACTAATTAATCATAAAAATTTCAACAAATTGATTTTGGCAGGGGATAATAAACAATTATCACCAACTATTAAATCATCTGATAAAACCATTGTTGCAAGCCTAAGTAAAACTTTATTTGATAGATTAATTGAAAATTATGGTGATGTTTTCAAGAAATTTTTAAACATTCAATATAGAATGAATGATTCAATTTTATCGTTCCCATCTTTACAATTTTATAATGATGAGTTAATTTCAGGAGAAGAAAATAAAACCATCAGTTTATTAGACTTTGAATATGTTAAACAAACAGATTTTAGTGAAAGTCCAGTTATTTGGTATGATACACAAGGACATGAATTTCCAGAACAGATTTATTTAGATGAAACTTCCAATTCTAAATTTAATGAAATGGAATGTTATTTAGTCAAATATCATGTTGAAGGGTTGATTGGAAGTGGAGTTAAAGAATCAGATATTGGGATTATATCACCATATTCATCACAAGTTTCAAAAATTCAAGAATTAATTCAACCAACTTATCCAGAAATAGACATTTCCACAATTGATGGGTTTCAAGGTCAAGAAAAACAAATCATAATAATCTCAATGGTTCGTAGTAATGATGATCATAATGTTGGGTTTTTAAATGATGAAAGAAGAATCAATGTTGCAATTACAAGAGCTAAAAGACAATTATGTATTATTGGAAATATTGAAACTATTAGCTTATCCAAAATAGATTTTTTGCAAAAATGGTGTTGTTATGCTGAGGAAAATTATGAGATTGTTTACCCTGACCCTTCATCTCTTTTTTGATTAGTCTTAGTCTAATGCCGGTGTCCACATATTCACTGTTGTATCACAACTAATGAATTGCAGATATTTAGGATTGAAATATAACATTCGTGGTTGCTCATCATCAATAAAAGATTTGATTGGGAATAGTATATCTTTTGAGTTATCTGCTATTACATCTGTAGCTATATTTGTTGGATCTATATCATTCAAATCATATAGTAAAACTTCAGCAGAACCAGATCCAGTAAACACAAATTTCCCATCTGGTGTAAAAGTTGCAGTTCCTCCATAAGGATATAATGATGATGGGAGCTGCCTCACACCTCCTAATCTTTTAACAATTTTTCCTTCATAACTCTCACAGATCAAATGGTCCCCTACTGTGGAGGACAATAATATTAATTTCCCATCATTAGAGAATTCTATCTTGTTATAATTGAAATTTGCAGGTAAAGTACTGGTAGCAAATGGATTTCCCATGTCTCTTGAATCATACATCTTCAACTGTGTCATATCTCCTACACAGAGCACAGAACCTGAAGGATCATATGCCAAATAGTTTAAATTTGCCTCCATCTCTGTAGAACCCTGGCAATTTGATGCTCTAAAATCCCAGCTACGCACTGTTTTGTCCAAAGAGCTGGACACAAACAGATCGTGTGTTGGAGATACCTCCAAGCTGGTGACTAGGTACTTGTGGCCCGTGAAGTATCTGATATAAGAGTTATCCTCCAAGGATAAATACCGAATGGTGTTGTTCTCTTTAGTCGAGGCGTAAAGACAATTGCGTGGGTGGTGCGAGAACTTCGCCAGGTGGCAACCATACTTCTTGCTAAGAACAGGCTTCACATGGCGGCCCTTGAGAGCATCGTAAAGCTGCAAGTCGTCGTCCACAGCTGTTGTGATGAAGAAATGGCCGTTGTTGTCGTAGTCTCCAGAAGTGATTGCTGGCCGCTGGTTAGGAGTGAATTGTTTGGCAACCCGAAACGAGGAGCAAAGCGATGGCGTCAGCGCTGACATTCTGTGCGTTTTGCTTTGATTTCTTCTAATAATTTGTTGCTGGAAAGTGGCGATAATTTGGTGATTTGTATATAAATCTGCTGGTTTTCTGTTTATTTTTCTGTTTATTTTGTTTATTTTGTTTATTTTGTTTACATATTTTGTTTAATTCAACAGCAAAAAGAGACAGAAAATGGCGGCGCTTGTGCACTGGGCTGCGGATCTTGTGCTTGTATCAATGCTGCTGGCATCAATCAAAAGAAGCACCGGTTTAGAGTGAGTTTACACCGTTTTATTAGAGATTCAAAAGACTAACCTCAAAGATTGGTTTATCAACACATGGAGTTCAGGAGGTTTGTTGAGCGGTACTTGAACATAGGCGAGCGGTGCTTGGACTACTTGGTCAAAGGAATGCGTCTGAGTGGTTATTTTGCAGAGAGAAGAGCTTGAACATGCTATCGTTGTTATTCATACTTAATATTTCAATATCAAGAAAATCAAATTTCAGTTTATTAAACAAACAGAAAACAAGCAACAAACAATGAACTCTCAAGCAAAACGCATAACTAAACTATTCCACAACAACACTGCAATCACAGATCAGAACAATATTGAAAAAAATCACTCTGGTTTCCACAAAATCTTACTTTTCACGTTCATTATTCTTTATAAATTATTCACAAGTTATATTAAAATCCTTCAGCTGACCAGATATTTATTGAAAACACCTTTACAATATGAGATCTTTGACTTACAACAAGTTTTGTACTGTGTTATAATTAATTTAATCAAAAAAATCAAATTCCCTTTACCATTCAATAATAATGATATTAAAATTATTTTACAAGAATTTGAGAAATTCGTGTTTATTGAACTAATTAACGTGACAAAAGCTATCCAATCAGATGATTATTTAGTTGATATGTACCATAATGATATTATTTTGTTTAAATATGAAATATTCCCTAATTTGATTCAATTATATGGAAATATTACCATTACTTCTAATGTTGAATTCAACTCCACTATCAATAACATTTATAAACAGTTACTCAAAATTGACTCGATTATAAGTTTAAATTCAAAATTAATTAGAAAAAAGTTGATAAATAAAATTGAATTATCAAAATATCTAATTAAAAGAAATAAAATTTCATTAAATTATTTAAATTTTAATCTGAAAATTAATTATAGTTATGAACATTTAAAATCATTCTCATTTAATAGTATCACTAATAATAGTTCAATAAGTAACTATGAAAACTGCTTATTGAGAGAATTGAAACCTGTGATTCAACTTTTAACTATTTTTTTCAAATTTAAAATAGATGGAAATAATAATAATAATAATAATAATAATAATAATAATAATAATGATAATAGTAGCAGCTTATATTCAGAGTCTGCAAATTTTTATCAATTTGAACTAAAACCATTATGCACTTATCAATTTAAAGCTAATTTTGTTGAATCTATAAATTCATTATTTAACTCATTAATTACATATCAAAATTTTATAAATTCATTTAATATTCTTAAGCAAGATTCAAATTTATTGAAATTTCATAATAATCTAAGATGTTTGTTAAGGTTATTAAAATTAATAATAATCAATCATAATTATCCTGATTTACAAACAGAATTCATTGAAAGATTTACAATATTGAATGATTCATTAAATTACTGCTTTTTAGCTTTAAATCAATCAATTAAGAGAATCATGCAATAAAGTATCCCCTATTTCAACAAGAATAACATGGCTACAGTTAATTATGAGTGAAGAATATATTGATTAATACAATTGAAGTGCATTAAAGCTAATAAATTATACTTTACTCGTATAACCAACCGAATAAAGCTGATTTGTATTCAACTAATTCTTCTTTTTTGAACCATAAAGCAATTTCTTTGTTGGCAGATTCAACAGAGTCAGAACCGTGACAAACGTTTCTACCCATAT
The DNA here is from genome assembly GCA_030570535.1 of Starmera pachycereana. NCBI lineage: Eukaryota > Fungi > Ascomycota > Saccharomycetes > Phaffomycetales > Phaffomycetaceae > Starmera > Starmera pachycereana. The sequence continues at coordinate 25,400 of JAJLVW010000010.1, forward strand.
CAATGGCAAAATCACCTCTAATAGTACCTGGTGCAGATTGTAATGGGTTGGTGGCACCTAAGATGGCACGACCTTGTTTGACAACATCTTTACCTTCCCAAACAGTGGCTAAGATTGGACCAGACAACATGTAGGATAATAAGGATGGGAAGAATGGTTTAGAAGTCAAATCAGCATAATGTTCTTTTAATAAAGATTCAGATGGAGTAACTAATTTGATTCCAACTAATTTGAAACCTCTGTTTTCGAATCTACCGACAATGGCAGAGATTAAGCCTCTTTGGACACCATCTGGTTTGATGGCAATGAAAGTACGTTCGTTGTTTGACATTTTTGGTCTTTTTTGTTAGTTCAACTAATTGGAGTTACAGAAATAAAAGAAAGTAAAAAATTTGTCGACGACTTTTTTTTTTTTTTTTTGCAGAAGAAAGCTTGAAAATTGAAAATTGAAAGACAAAAAAGAAAAAAAGAAAAATAACAAAAAACATGCTCGGTAGGGCCACCAACAGCTTGCAATGTATGTAATTGGATGCTAGTGGCTGAACTACTGAATTCATAAAGTAGAATAGTAAAACAATGTGAATTAAACAATCGAATGGTTGGAATCAATGCTCCAGTTCTTTCTCATCTCCCGCCTCTTTCTTCTTTCCCCCAAATATTCCCTTCTTCACTTTACCAACAACACCAACACCTCCTCCAATAACAGTCTTACCAACACCAATTCCTGTACCAATTCCTGTACCAATGGTTTTCAATCCTGCATCCCCAATATTAGTATCTTGGAAATTTAATCTGGTAATATAACGTGCTCTAAAATGTGTTTTAATATTCAAAAATCCACCATCTTGACCTTTTGGACCTTCAATCTTTAATTTCAAATTTGTACCTTGTTCAGCATCAATCTCGCTTAATGGTAATATTGCAATACCCAAAAAATCATCTTGTCCTGCTCCAAAATCCCAATCATAAACTTTGAATTTTAAAACTGAATTAACTCTATTATCAATTTCAATCGTAGTTTTTTCATCCCATGTTGGATTCAATGTCTTTTTAATTGTCTTTGTCTTGAAAACTGAATCTTCTTCATCATTCAAATAAACTTTAACAAATGGATCAGATTTACCATTGGAATCGGAGGAAATTAATGATTCTCCACTAATAATATCCAAATCTAAATCTCCACTATTGGTAATCAAATCCGCTGGTGGAATATTATCAGTGATTAATGGAATCCATTGTGCTTGTAATTTAATTTTATTAACTCCATTTCCAGTTAGTGTTAAAATTTCTGGTGCTTCATATGTATTTTTCAATAAACTTAATGTTGGAATTGTTGATTCGGCAATTGCTTTATCTTTACGATTTGATGTTGATTTTTTAACTAACTTAAAAGTGGTAGTTGACCATTCTAATTCTTTAATCATAACATCTCCAACAATTGGAGATTTAACAACAGATTTGGTAATTTTAGGAGAAACATGATTCGCATATCCTTCTCCATCAAAATAAACTTGTAAATAACAATCAGTGGAACTATATTCTCCATTTAAAATTGAGTAAACAAAAACTCCTGAATTATATTCAATCAATTCAGGCAGAGATAATTCAATCTTATGGATATCTGTAAAATCTTCATCATCAGCAGTTTTTTCAGCAGAATTATCTTTACCGGATTTCTTATCAAGTAATTCCTTTCTTTTAGCATCTTCGGTATCATTACCAGCTAATAATTCCAAGTTTTGTTCTTCTTGTAATTTTTCTCTTTGAAGTCTTGCTTCTTCTTGTAAATCTTGTAATGTTTTAACTGGTAAAACTGGATAAAATGCTAAACCATAAGTGACGATACCTTTAGGGCCCTTTTTGTGAATTAATCGACCTTTTCTCAAATTAGAATCAGCATATTCAACATATTTATCCTCTTCATTCTTATTAACAATTTCATCCAATTTGATATTAAATGCACCTAATGTACGATCCAACCCTGATCTTTCAGCATCCATAACCTCCAATGTAACTTTTTGATTTGGAGAAGTAATTGGAACATAAACTGCTTCATTCCAAACTGGATCCAAGTCTCCTTTAATGAAATTGGTACGTCCTTTTTCAATACCATTAATGGTAACACGTCCATATGGATCAGATTTACCAACCTTCTCTAAATTACGTAAACCTTCACCTTTATTAAATAACACTCTTAAAACACCAATTGGCTCATTATAACCTGCTGAACCTGGAACATTTTTCAATGCAACTGATTTCCAAATTGCAGACATCTTAAATTCCCCTTCTCCTTTTGTGAAAGGGATCCATAAATTATCACTTTCAGTTCTATCAATCAAATTGTTTAATGTCTGTAGTGACCCTGCAATTAATTTCCCCTTAGCATCTTTGATTATTATTTTAAATTTAGCATTACGACGATCAGTAATAATTGATTCAAATGATGAATTAAAACTTGGATTATTATTATTTTTAATAACTCCAGTCTTCTTAATTAAAACATTGTTCAAATAAATTTCAGCAAAACTTGTTAATTTGGTTTTACTATCATCATTTTTAACAACGTTTCTAACTTCCAATAATCCAACTTTACTCAAACCAGTGTTTAGATCAGGTGGTGGTTGAACAGTACCATCATGTAATCTAACTTGTTCCAAAGTTGGGGAAAATTCATAATCAAAGAATAACTCTCCAACTGGTTTAGAATTTCTCAAAAATTTACCAACAACATTAGTATTTGAAGTTTTTTCATATAATGTGTTCAAATCTAATTGTAAGGTACCCATATTCTTATCCTTTCTTTCTGGATTATAATCAAAAACTGTGATTAACAATGGTTCAGTAAAAGTTTTCACTAAAACTGTGATTGTTTCATTCCAAATTGGTGTTAAAGTATTCTCAATAGTTTTAGTTTTTGCTAAAATTTCTTTGCCATTAAAACTGAATGTCAAATATGGATCAATTGTGTTACCCAGAACATTATCAGCAGCTTTCAAACCTTTAGCATGTTTGATATTCAATGTCAAAATACCAATTGATGTGTTTGCACCAGATAATAATTGAGGAACATTTAATTGGAATGAAAATGGTTTTAATAACATTGGTCCTGCAAATTTCTTGACCATTTCATTAATCAATGGATATAGACCTGGAATTGATAAAATTTCCCAATTAAAAATTGATTCACCTAATAACTTAGAAATGAAATCAAATTCAGGTGGTTCCATTAAACTAACACTAACAGTTTGAATATGCGGGAAAGATGGCATCATTTTGATTCTAACTCTAATCCAAGATTTAAAAGCAACGCTTTCAACAACAACTGGTAAAGTAATACCAAAAATTTTTGCCTTAACAACAACTCTTTGATTAACGTAATTTTTGAATTGTTTGGCACTAATATCAGCAACAGCATGGGGAGTATAAGAAACAGCCCAATCCATCACAACAACATCATCTTTTGGAATATTCAATGTTTTAACAAAATCAATTCTTGGTGGTTTGATACCTAAAGTGAGCTCATCAATCCAAATTGATTTAACAAATTTTGGAATTGATTCTTGAGCAGCTAAAATTGGATTGACTTGTTCAGTGACAAGTTGAGAAATTGATGGTTCAAGATAAATCCAATATTTATCTAAGAAAGTGTTTAACCACTCCATTGATTCATAGTCATTTTCAATTTTAGAAATGGTGAATTCTTTTTGAATTTCATCTCTAATAACACCTCTATATTTCTTCATACTTGTTCTGTATAGAATAGTAGAAGCGAGAAACACAAAAAATACAGGCGCAATAGAGAATTGAAACCATCCAACAATAAAGGATAACAAACCACTTCCAATGATTATAGCAACTGAATGATACCAATCGCCATAGAATTTCTCCGGGATATAACTATCAAGTAGAGTAGGAACAGCCAAATCAATCAATTCATCATCAAGAGTCAATTTGTCCTTCTCTTCCCAATCACCAATCTGTTTCCAACCAACTGATGAAGCAGGGAGTGAATTTCTGATTTCTTTAGCCGCCAACTCTTCAGCTTTTTTGATTGCGTCTTCATCCACAGACTCAGACTTCAAGGCCTCATTATTGTTCACTTCAGTAGCTCTCTCGATCACATCTGCCTGCTGTTCACTCTGTTAGTCTCCCAGGTTCCTTCCTGTTGTCTATGTTTACGTTTCTATACTTACACCTTTAATAGGCTGAGCGGCTTTGTCTGAAGCCAGCAATGGCGTTTCAGCTTGCTATAACACCATTTGTTAGAGCTTCAATTCCTCATGTCTGCTACCATTCAGTACTCACTGCATTCGCCATTTCGTTCAATTGTCAGTTAAACTTGAGTTGTTGTTGAAGTAAACAGAAAAAAAAGCAAATTTCAGTTGATTTTTAAAAGTACTTGAATTCCGGTTGAATGAAATTTTATCTATGTAAAGGAATTGTTGTTTACGAGACGAAGTTTTACTGTTTTTAAAAAACTGGCAGAGTAAAGTTCAAACGGACATCAGTTAAGCATCAGTAAAATTTAATTTGAAAAGTATATATTATTTTTGCTGGATTGTTTTTACAGAATTAGTTAAAATATCCATTAAATTTATTTTGTGGAGTCATTAAAGCACAACAGTAGCAATCATACCTCATTTCAAGATCAGTCACTGGAATAGTCAGCTTCACTTCCTTCATCTTCATCAGAAAATTCAGAATCATCAGAGGCTTCGAATTTATAACTTTTTGAAGGTTTACCTCTTGTAGTTCTCTTGGTGGTGATTGGGATATCTTCATCTGATAAATCTAAGTCTAGATCATCTTCAACTAATCCTCCTTTTAGTTTCTTAGCCTTGGTTGGTTTTGAAATAGGTTTTGGTTTTGTAGTTGGTTCTAGTGATTTTTGTGGGTTGGAAACTGGTTTTGGAGCTGGTTTGGAAAATGATAAAGTAGATTGTTGTTTTGATTTTCTTTTTGGTGCAACAACAATATCATCATCATCATCATCATCATTACTTGATATATCAATGACTTGTAAATCACCATCTGCATCTTTTAATGTGTTAAATGAATCAAATGCTGACTTGAATTTACTTTGAAATGTTGAAATTTTACCATCATCTTCAGAATCTTTATCTGTTTTACTAGTTTCTGCTGATCCTGTTCCAAAAATCGTATTACCACGCCCAAAAAATGTTTTGAACTCAGGTTCTGGTGATTCTTCTTTAACTTGTTTTTCTTTTTTGATTTGTTTACTGACTTTGAGATCAGAAGATGAAACTGAAGTTTCTGGTGTTGGTATACTTTCTAATTTAATAGAACTTTCCTTTTTGATTTTGGTTTTTGGTGCAACATAATCTGGTATTGGAATCAATTCACCTGTTCTTAAATCTAGTTTATCTTCTTTTTTCTTAGACTTCTTTCTAACATTTCCAAGATAATCATCGTCATTATCATCTTTAGCTCTCTTGCGGCCCTTACCACTTTTTTTACCAAGTAAAGTGTTACGTTTAGTTTCATCTTCTTTTAAGAAAAGTTCATATGATCTAGAAAAATCATCTAAATCACTGGTCCATAAATCTCTTGGTGATTTTTTCAATAGTTCAGTTAATTCATCTTCTTTATTTGCTTTTTGTTGTAATAATTTCTCATATCTTTCTTTAGTTAAAGACCAAATAGGCATTCCTAATAAATAATCATAACTTGATAAAACATTTTCCTTCTTGTGGGTATCTACATTATCAACAGCTCGATCTGCTGCATCCTCTTCCTCTTCTTCAATTTCAATTTCAATTTCATCTCTTGTTAAATCAGCTGATGATGTTTTCTGAAAAATTGGCACACCATTTTTATCAAATCTTGGGAAATTTAATTCTTGTAATTCTTCAAATAATACAACTCTTTTTCTATTATTGACTGATAATTTTTTATCAATTATTAATTTAATAAATCTTGCTTGACTTGAAAGTTTTTCTAACTGATTTGATAATTCTTTTGATAAATTATCTTTACGTTTTTGATAATATTCTAATCTGATTTCGAAAAAATCTCTCATAATTTCATTAACAGAATCATATCTCTTAATTCGATTTTGTGCATCAAAGAGCACCATATTTGATAAACTTACTGTTTGTGTTAGTTTGAATCTTTCATATAATCCCATTTTCTTAGACTTGGCCATTTCTTCATCAGTTAATGTGACAATAAATCTAATTCCTAAACCATGTTGTTCTTGCATATCTTTAATCCATGGTTTAGATTTTTCAGATCCTGCCAATCCTTGTAACAACAATTCTTTAATCGAAGATGTCCACACTTTTGCTGGTAATTCAGTAATTGCTAGAGTATTTGCATCCAATTGTTCAATTTTACCATATAACTTATATTTATCATCAGCAATTTTTTGAATTTGACCATCCCAACCTTTATACCAAGGTTCCATATCAATCAATTCTTCATCATTCATTAATCTTTTCATATTGATAACCAAATCTTTTGGATTAAATTGTGGAACGTTTGTACTCCAACCAGTACCAATACCTTCTGCACCATTAACTAAAACTAATGGAATAACTGGTAAGTACCAAGTTGGTTCAACATTAGCACCATCATCCTGTTCATATTGATATAATGGGTCATCGGCAATATTAATAATTTTTCTTGTTAAAGGATTTAATTCAGTATAAATATATCTCGCTGCAGATGCATCTTTACCACCCATATTTCTTGTACCGAAAGCACCATTTGGTAATAATAAGTTAATGTTATTACTTCCGACAAAATCTTGAGCCAAACCAACAATGGTTTGAACTAAAGATTGTTCACCATGATGATAACCTGTATGTTCAGAAACATAACCAGCTAATTGAGCAACTTTAACTTCTGACCTTAAATTACGTTTAAAAGAACCATAGATAATTTTTCTCTGGCCTGGTTTAAATCCATCTAAAACAGAAGGAATGGATCTTATATTATCAGCCATTGAAAATAAAATTAATTCTTTATTGATAAAATCACTTATTGGAATATCTGTAATTTCATTATCAATATGAGTACCTGGAACAAAATCACGTAACCAATCTTTACGATTATCAGCTCTTTTTTTCGAAAATGCCAAATCAATTAAATCCTTATCATCTTCTTGCAATGAATTGAAACTCTTCAAATGTTTATCTAAATCTGAGAAATATTCACGAGCTTCTTGTTGAGATGAAGTACCTAAACCTTTGTAATATTTATGTTTCCACGTATAATTTTGACTTTCATTTTCAATCCAATGTTCATATTCAGGCATTGTATAAAATGATAAAACTTCCTTCCTTGGTTTTGTTATAGTAACTTTAACAATTGGGGTAATAAATTCCAATAAAAATCCAGGAACATTCAATAGACCTGGAAATGAAGTTTCCAAAAAATTTATAATTAAACCTTTAATATGAGAACCATCAGTATCTTGATCTGTCATGATCATAATACGACCATATCTTAAAGATGAAACGTCATCATACTTTTTTTTATGTTGTAAACCCATAATTTGTTTGATAGCTTGAATTTCAGCATTTTTAGTGATTTGATCAGCACTTGCATCTCTAACATTTAACATTTTACCTCTTAATGGAAAACAACCATAATAATCTCTACCAACAACTGCTAACCCAGCAATAGCTAAAGACAAAGCGGAGTCACCCTCTGTTAAAATCAAAGTACATTTGTGACCTTCTTTGGTACCAGCTTTATTGGCATCTTCTAATTTTGGATGATTTGTAATTCTTGATTTTCTTGAACCATCAGTTTTTTTTAAAGCTTTATCAGCATTTGCTTGGGCAACTTCTAAAATCTTGGAAATGAATTCAGTTTTCAGAATTTGATTGATAAAATCATCAGGAACTTTACAATCAGATCCAAATTGTGATCTTTTAGTAGTTAGTTGTTCTTTTGTTTGAGATGAAAAAGCAGGATTTTCAATTAAACAATTAATGAATAAAAACATATTATTTCTGATTTGGAAAGGTTTAACATGAGAATTTTTATGTTTTTTCTTTAAAACTTCATTAATTTTATCAATAATTTGATCTGCAACATAATTAACATGGGTACCACCAGCAGTTGTTGCAATCGAATTAACAAAGGAAATTTGGTTGAAACTACTATCAGAAACACCAAATGCAATTTCCCAACGATCTGCAGCCTTTGGATCATCTAATTTTTTATAAATAACTTTGGATTTATCAGCTTCTTCTTGAGTTAAGTCTCCAGATTCAATTCTTTTTTGATTTAATGAGTTAATGTATAGTTCAACGTAAGTTTTGAAAGATTTGATTTTTAAAACTTTACCATTTAAAGTGACGGTGACATCTCTTACAGTACCAGCAATATCATAAACACGACGATATAAAACACCCAAAATATCTTCATTTAAACTTTCCATACCAAATTTTGCTAAATCTGGTTTAAAAGAAATTTTGGTAAATTCAGTAGATTTTTTCATTTTAGTAATTTTTGGTTTACCAGCAACACCCATATTATTTGTCCAAGTCTGAATATAATGCTGACTAGTTGATTTATCAACAGTTTCCACGGTAAATTGAGTGGAAAAAATGTTACACAATTTAGCACCATAACCATTTCTACCACCAGTGACTTTTTTTTCATTATCATCATAATTTGACGAAGTTAAAAGATTACCAAAAATCAATTCAGGAATATACATGTTCTCTTTTTCATGTTTCTCAACAGGGATACCTTTACCATCATTTTTAACCTCAATTAAATTTTCTTCAGGGTTAATATTAATTTCAATTTTTTTCATTGATGGATCACGAATTTTATTATCAGCTGCGTTAACTAAAATTTCATCAAAGATTTTAAATAAACCTGGAACAATTTTAACAGTTTTCTCCTTCATTGATTCAGATTCAGGATCAAAGATCCACATGATTTTTTCTTCATGTTCAACTGAACCAATATAAGTATCTGGTCTTTTCAAGATATGTTCTAGTTGTGTCAATTTTTGATATTGTTCCGTAACATTTTTCTTTGCAGGTTTATCTTCAGTCATTTTGATCTTGTTATAATAACTAGTTGTTTTAAAAACGCGCCTCTGATCTGAGCGTATCAAGTTGAGAGCAAGTGTTTTTGCCACAGAACAGGACAGATGAGTGTATGATCTGTGCAGCAGTGCTCTGAAAGACAACGCGCGCAGACACAACAAAATACGCGTTGTGAAAATGCGAGCAACAAGTTGGTGGCAAAGCAAGAAACTCAGATCGTAAACAACAAAATTGTTTTTTGTTTACATTTTGGCAAAAAAAGTCACATGACATCATTTAAAAGATTTTGAAAGAGGGTAAACTCGATTATCTAAGACATTAATAAGCTGATAGCTAGCAATGACTAATCAACTGACCCTCGGAACTCAAAAACTTGGAAATTTTTTAAAAAAAAAACATTTTCCAATCAAATCGGAAATTCAACTGAAATCTTTGATAAAGCAATTTTGTAACATGTACACACTGCACAGTGCGCAGTATAACCATTTGAAACCCAATTTTAGCAATCAAGTTATTGTCAACTCCGCAATTGCATTTTTTTTTTCTCCTGAAGTTTCCATGTACAGTTTGAAGTTTTAAGTTTGCTCAATTTCAAGTTTGGTAAGGTCGGTATAAACTTCAATTTTCAAATAGCAACTTTATGTCAAAATACACAGAAATTTAATAAAAATGACGATTTAAATGATCATACATAGCAATTTTAAGGAGATTCATATATAAACTGAATTGATTACTGATTTCAAACCAATTTCCCATTTATTTTATTGTGTTCAAATTATTTACTGAGATTTTTTGAAAAGAAAAATGAGTTTCAATTATGTTATTGGAGGTGCAGCATTAGCTGGTGCCACTTACTACGTTTATCAACAAAGACAACAACAATTAGAGCCAGTTTCATGGCAAAATCGTTCAAGATTTAATGAAGGGGTTGGACAAAAAACGGGTCGTAAATTAGATGAATCTTTTGATACTGTTGTTGCTAAAACCAATGAAGGTATCAATTGGACTGGTGATAAATTGGATGATATTAAAGACACCACTCAAGATAAATTCTATAATGTTAAACACTCAACTGAACGTGGTTTAAACAATGCCAAAGAAAGTGTCAAAGATGCTGGTTATCAAACCAAAGATACTCTCAGTTCATGGGGATCTGCAGCCAAAGATAAAACTTTAGAGTTCAATGACACCATCAATGATAAGTTGGATGATTCTAAAAGAGCTACTGAGAGAGCTGCTCGTGGTGCAGTCAACTCTTTGGAAGGCTGGGGTGAAACTGCTTCCCAATTATCAAAAGATTATTATGACGATGTCACTGATTCTGCCAAAGACACAACCAATAGTTTGTGGAGATGGGGCTCTAGAAAATCTCGTGAAACCCAAGCTAGTGTTGATCGCGCCTTCACTGATGCACAAACCAAATATGATGAAGCTGTTAAACGTTATCAAGATACTAAAGGTTCGTGGTTTGGATGGGCAGATGAAAAAGAGAAGAGATTACATGAACAAGCTGAGTATCAAAAGAATGAAGCTAAGAAGGCGTTGGATGCAGCTAAATCTCAAGTTGAAGAATGGAAAAAACTTGCTGCAGCTCAAAAAAAGAGACTCTCTGATGAAGCTGATTCTGCAAACAAATTTTTTGCTGGTGAATTATTAGTCTCCAATGATGGTAAAGTGATCAATGTTAAGAAATCTAATAGATTTTATAACTGGTTAAGAGATGTTGATGTTGATCCATCTAGAGTTTCAAGATTAGCCGACAACACTAGATATTCGGTTCGTGGATTTGGTGAAAATGCCACTTTTTTCGCTAATGATGAATATGATTTAGCCACCAGTTCAGTTAACAAGAGTTTGAAGAGTTTCAAAGATTGGGCTAGTAAGAAGTATGATGACACTGCACAAGGAGCACAAGATTATTATGATGATGCAGTGAATGCTGTCAAAGATGCTCAAAAGCAAATTGATGATAACACCAAGCATTGGTACAGCTGGGGTAAGAACAAGAATGAGGATTTGTTGAGAGAAGGACGTGAAAACTTGAATGTTGCTACCCAGCGTTTACAAGAAGCTCAAGGTGGATTGAAAAAATGGTCCAGAGACACTGCACATTCCACCATCGAAGGAGTCAAAGATGGGTTGAACAGTGCCAATGACAAAGCTCAAAGTGGACTGAACCGTGCTAACTCCTGGGTGAAATCGTCTTAACTAGAGACGCTTGGAGTTTGATCATGTTTGGATTATACTAGTTATAACTTATGCTTATTATGCTTATTATGCTCATTCTCTTTGTTTATGAAATGTATGTCATATGGTGATTAAAGTTGTAGATTAATTTTGTTATTTCAATGTCTACCTAACTGTATTCACTGTTCAGTGGTTTTCAAATATAGCTATTGATAGTAGTCTACTTGATAGTTGAAGTGGAAAGTGCCAAAATGACCTGAAAAGTAGTGTCAGTACTTCCCAATTTAGTAATGCAACACGCGGCAGACTGGAAAATTTAAAACTACTCAAACAGGAAGATCCGGCAGCAGCACATAAAAAAACAAAAGTGAAATTAAATGACCGTAGAAAGTAGAAAGCTGAAAGCGAGGCCCGCAGTCTAGTTCTCACACCCAACAGCAAGCAAACAATTCTGCCATCTATTTCTGCACACTTGGAAAGCACCCACACAAAAGCAATCGTCTTTCTGCAGTTCCTACAACCTCGTCTTTGGATCTCATTGCATTTTTTTTAAAAAAATACGAGTTTGATACATTATTATAATAAGTTATAACTGATCGCTCGAGCTCTTTATCCCTACAGAGCTCCCATCAACACCCTATTTTCAAACGAACCACAGCATAACTCACAAGGTTTAAATGTTCCAACAGTTCTGAAATTGACCCTTCCATTTCTCTACATCATCTCATTTCACAAATCACGCATAAATAACAACAAGATGGCAAACAATTCGAACCAAATCAAAAAACTCCCGCCGTTTTTAGAACTCTCTAATGACACCATCAATTATTTAGACTCTACAAATCTGGAATTAGAAGACGTCATATCCGTCTGGACTGGGTTGATTAAATGTTCAAATTTAATCAAGACTGGTAAAAGATTGGAAAATATTAGTTGGAGAATTGTAAACAGAAACCTTATACGACAGAATGATAATGATGAGGATATTGCTAATAAGAATAATAAAGCCCAACCGCAACAACAGACACAAGCTTCAAAATTACTCAAATCTAAATCTTTATCAGCTACTAATATACCCAAAGTTAATGATAAATTAAATAATGGGGATTTTGCAAGTTTACTATCCATAGTGAACAACCAGAATGAGTTTAGACCAAAACTATTGAAAAAGAAATCATCAAATAAAACCTTCCCAAGGCATCAAAAAATTAAAAGTGCGGAATTAATTAATAATAACATAACTAATAATAATACTCAAGGAAATTTTGTTAATAATAATAATAATAATAATAATAATAATAATAATAATAATAATAGACCCCTAATATCAAGAAAATCATCCTCATTCAAGCAGAAAAGTCTTTTCACTTCGAATTCTAAAAAACAATTACAACAACAACAACAACAACAACAACATAACCAAGAAATTGATGATTCGGGTTTTTATAATCAACCAAACCCAAAATTTGCATTTGGTCATAATTATGAAACCAATCACTCAAATGATGATTTTGTTAAACAGAATGAAAATGAAAAATCTTTACAAAGATCAACTTCCGTTATTAGAGGATTTTCGCCAACTACAATAGGTTCAAATAATCCTACATTATCATCACCTTTGAAGAATGAACAGACAACTTCATTATTCAAACAACCAAAAAACCCAATCAAATCTGACATAAGTTTAAGCGAAAATGAAGATGAAAATGATAAGAATAACGAAATAAAACCACAAGAATCTTTGTTTCAAAGACCTAAAAAGAAGAATATGTTTTTCATTGAAAGTTCACCTTCTCCAACTGAAACTGCTTTCAATAATATTGATTCTGTTACTCAAAATAACGTCAAAGATACCCTTCTTAACCACAATCATAATCATAATCATAATCATAATCATAATCATTATATTAATATTAACAATAATAATAACCATCATCAGGCAAATAATAATTCACTATTCAAACCTGTTGAAAAACAGAAAAATTTATATGAAACAACTACAAATAACAACAATACAAATACAACAACAAAAAGCTCATTATTTCAAAAAGAAGAATCAGATGATAAATCATTATTTGGTAACAAACATCAAAAAACAGAACTTATTTTTTCAAGTGATGATTCATTTAGTGATGAAAGTGATTGGTCTTCTGTTGATGATTCAGATAAAGAAGATTTAGATGATAATGACTATAAAAAACAATGGAAAAGAAGCGAATTCAAAAGAGATGATAAGAAAATTTTACCAAAACCAACTGTTAAAAGATCTTTATTAAGTGGCATGTTTTTGAATGAAATGGCTCAATCTCAACCTTCAATTCTTCCAACAAATTCATCAACTCTTGCATTTAATAACAATAACCATAATCATCTTAAAGATATTCAAATCAAACATGAATCAGATAATTTGGAAATTTCAAAACCTCCAACTATGCCAGTAACTTCAACTTCAACGGTCAATGCCATTGGTTTATTGGATGAACATCATGATGATATCAAATTAAAATTATCAGAGCAAGAATCTTCATCATCAACTATTCAACCTTCAACTTCATTCTCACAACTAATTTCTAAATCTGCAATGAATTTAACAAATTATTTTGGTCGTAAAAATAGTTTTAGTTCAATTGCAAGTGATAGAACAAGACAAAAATTTCGTCAAGAATCAAGAGCTCCTCCAACTGCTTCAACTTTATTACCAACCGCTTTATCAACTCATATGTTTATACCAAATGCTCATCAACGTGCAAAATCAAAATTAGTGGCAGTTCAAGAAAATGAATCTAATGAAACTTCAAGGAAGAATAGTGATACTATTGAAATTACACCCGCCAATGTGAATATCAGTAATGTTACGAATATTTCCAGGAAATTGAGTCCCAAAACTACAAGAAGACAAATGTTAGCAACGGAATTGAGTGATTCATTAAGACAAAGTATTTTGTCAGATAGATTAACTAAAGCAGTTCATAGAGATTTAATTCATAGCAGTAATGACGAAAAGACAACAACAAAAACAACAACAAAAACAAAAACAAAAATGAATGATATTAATGATAATAAGACTAATAACGATATTAATGATGTTAATGCGAATGAAAAGAAAAATTCAGTTGGACCAAAAATTTTAAAAATTGATGATGTTGTTAATCAAGAAGATTGGGAATCAAGTGAAGATTTTTATACAAAAGGATGGTAAATCTATAAGTCAATTAATGTGAAATAATGAACAAATAAACAAGCAAAGATTTAAAAATTTATGTAGTAAAGATAGAATTATAATTCAAAATGTTTTGATTCCTTTTGAATGATATATTACCAGTATTTTTTTTTTCAATAATTACAACTTTAATAATTTCCTTCCTTAATTCGGTTTTAATTACAAGAAACTATATTTTTTTTTTGCTTTAAAATTAGCTATTTAGACGAATTTTATGGGTTTTCGTTTGATAATGGTAAATATCTAAGTTTTTGACAATTCACATTTATTTTTATTTGATATCAGTTTATCAATTTAATTATTGTGTTGAATTAATTTAAGTTTTCAACTTTTGATTTTTAGCTTGCAATAATCTAGCTTCTTCATCAGTAAACAATTTTATAAATTTTGTACCTGTAGACCAACCACTTTCATCATGTTGATCACTATCAGTGTTACATTCATACTCAACTGTTTCGAGTTTCCTTTTACGGTCGCTTCTATCAAGGCTGGTTACAAGATGCTTTTCATATGGTTTATTCTCTTTAATATCTTCATTTTCCAATAAAAGAGTACCATCGTTTGATCTTTTATTAATGTCAGATTAATGAACAATTGCTTTAATTAATTCAACTTTATCTTTATTTAGCAACTTTTTGGTGACATTATGTACTGTATTATCGATTTCCCATCCAACTTTGTGTAAATGATTACACCAATCAAATAAACCATTTTTTTTTTCTTCTTTTTGTTTGATATGATTATGTCTCATTTCAAATGATCTTGAAGATAAGGTATAACAAGAAGCCCCTGAAACAACTTTAGGGGCCCCGTTTTCTTCGAATTGGTGAAATCTTTCTCCTGGTCATTATTATGAAGTAATAATGGGAAAGTCATGATGAAAAATAATTTTAGAAAGATAAATTAAAAAGATCCAAAAAATCTGAGACTCTGAGATGGTAGTTTCTCAATAACTTGAAGAAGTTCATATCTTGCTCTTGCTGCTCCAAAGAAAGAATCATGATCATGGAAGTCCATACGATAATCATAATTCTGGCTGTATTAATAGTAACAAGTAACAACTTTCTGACGTTGAAGTACCAGGAAATAAATATCGACCTATGAATATTTAACTATTTAGCAATTAGCTAGATACATGGACATTGAAAACTTCTATTGCGATATATATAAACAACAAAGTTGATAGCTTGATTGAATTGCCTTTAAATTTAAAATAATCTCATATGGAAACCGGGTAGCGTTGATATTAGAAATCATAAAGAGTTAAGCAGGCTTAAATGATTGTTTGATTCAATTCTAGCTGATTGTAGTATCAAGACTGTTGTGTGATAACAATAAACCATGAAGTGGAGGCTTAATAGTTATAATAAATCTCTGTATCAATTATTAATATGTGTCACTTTCTATATCAATTGCTATTCATAAGTACATATAATAAATAACTTTGGGGAAAAAAAAAAAGTTTATTCTTTTTCTATTCAATTATTCAACAATGAATGTCAGCTCTTCGGTGATCACAATAGCAGCTGTCTCGCTACTTACTGGAATCTTAATAGGACAGTATTTCCCTTTCACGTCTTCTTCTCATGAGACCGATTATGATTCAGCTTGGTCTGATGATGAAGATGATGATGAATATTCGAGTGAAGAAGAGATTTTCCAAGTTGATTCAACAAGTCTAAATGATATTCCAGGTGAAACAAGAATGGCATTAGTTGTTCGTCAAGATTTAAAGATGACTAAAGGTAAAGCAGCTGCTCAATGTTCTCATGCAACTTTAGGTTGTTATAAATTAATTTTAGAAAATAATGTTCCAATGTTGAAAAGATGGGAAAAATCAGGTCAAGCTAAAATCACTTTACAAGTTAATGGGAAAGAAAATATGGATTTATTATATGCGCAAGCTTTATCTTTAAATGTTAATGCTTATATTGTTCATGATGCAGGTAGAACTCAAGTTGAACCTGGAAGTGCTACAGTTTTAGGGTTAGGACCTGCTCCAAAAACTGTTTTAGATCAAATTACTGGTGATTTAAAACTTTATTGATAGGAATTAGAAAAAAGAAAGAAAGTACTGTAATGATATAATGAATTGTTCAATAGAAGAATTAAACAAAAAAAATTTTTAAAAAACATCTTTGTAGCAACTGTTTTATTTATGATTTTATATAACAAAAAAAAAAGTGCTCATGCCCATCTTTGAACAACAACAGAATTACATAGCCCAGCATCTTTAATTGATTGTTCAACATCAGTAATTGGTTTCAAAGGAAAAGAATAGTTTAATGAAAATGCACGTCCATTTGATTGATCAAAAGCAATTTGGAACAATTTTGATACTGGATCAGTTGAGTTAACACGACGAACTAATCGAGTTCCATCTGCCAATCTAAATTGAACTTGTGTATCCCCTGTTTCTTGTGGTGCTTCTTTTGTTTCAATTTCATTATCCTCTTTTTTAGTAACATCTTGTTTTAATTCTGGTTGTGGATCTAATTCAGGAACAACTGATCCTAATCTCTGACCTGACCCACTAAATGGGACAATTTTTTTAACTGGTTTAAATTCTTCATCTAATTTTTTCAAAACTGTAACATCAACTTCTTGACCAACTTTAACATCTAATAAAGATAATGGAGCTCTACCTGCATTTAATTCATTTAAAAAAATCGCATTTGAAGGATCATCATAACGATATAATTTCCCATCACCAACTTGGAAACCATCTTTCCAAAATGTGATTTCTCTTTTAGCTTTTTCTAAGGGTTTAACACTTGGTTTTGCTGGGATTATAGTTGTTGGAGTTGATGCATCGCCTAATCTATATCCATTTCCTTCAAATTGATGTTTTGGTTTACTGTGGGCATCATCATGATCTCCACGAGTATCAGATGCTCCAGTTTCGGCTTTTTTCAATAAATCATTAACTAAATTTCTAGCATTTGGATTTTCAACTTCAAGTCCTGAACCTCTACCACCACCTGCGAAAAAATTTTGTTCATCATCATCATCATCTGATTTATTTCCATGCATTAATTCCTGGAAACTTTGGAATTTTTTTTTCTTAACATTTGATTTATTATTATTCCTATTTGGAGTTGAATCTTGATTATTTGAATTATTGCCACCAAAACTTGATGAACTTGGTGTCTGTGTTGGACCATTGTAAAAATCGTTCACTGCTTGCTCAAAGTCATTGTTATTGCGTTCTAGTAAGTCGCGTGCAACACTGGCTGGTACGCCTGTGAGTTCTTGGAATTGAGCAATCAAATTTGACATTCTGCTGTTCTTTCCTGAGAATTTTAATCAAATGAAAGGGAAATCAATTTTGGAATTTTCAAGAAGTTTGAAGGTTTTTCAATGAGATCTCAAAGATTTTTGTCGAGTTTTCAGAGTTTGAAATATCAATTTGAACTGCAAGCTTTCTAGCTATACCAAGTAATTCTATGGTCTGTTTTTTGCTCTTGAAAATTCTGGTTTAGAAGCCTTAAAATCATGATTTCTAGTTGAAATCAAAACTGTGTCACGTTCCAACCACGTGATCAAACATTGGGAGTGACCAAATGGTTAATTTTTAATACCAACAGAGTGGCAGCATATCTTGAGTTTGAAAAGTTGTATGAGTGTGCTGAAAGAAAGATATATTGATATATTTGGGGTTTAATTCTAGCTGTATGAAACTAGCTTTCCAAAATCTTCATTTTTTGTTAATGTATTGCGGTATGATTTTTTTTTAAAAAAAAATTTCTTTTATAATAATTCAGTTCAAAGTTCGGCTAATCGACTATTATTATCCAATTGAACCATATCTACTCTACAAATTAATTTGAAAACCGATGTTGAACCTTAAAATTATAAACCCAATATATAAATGCACAAAACAAAATAATTAATAATATAAAAAAAAAATCTTCATTAATGTTGAATAATAGAAGTCATAAGAAACGCACTTATACCTATTTCATTAAAATAAATCAAAACAAAATAGTTAGTGGGTTGTATTAAAACTAAGCAAGAATCTATTCTTTTTTAGAGTATTTTTCACGGTAGAATTTAGCAGCTGCAACCATGTTAGTTAATTGTTCTCTAACTTCAGTCCAACCTCTAGTTTTCAAACCACAATCTGGATTAACCCAGAATTTTTCCACTGGATAAACAGCTAAAATTGCTTCGATTTTAGCAATAAATTCTTCCTTTGATGGGATACGTGGAGAATGAATATCAAATAAACCTAAACCACAATGGTTTGGATATTCTGAAAATTCTTTGATATAATTTGGATCATCTTTTTTGGAAAATTCAATAGAAACAACATCTGCATCTAAAGCTTTAATATGATTTGGATCTAAATCAGAATAACAGAAATGAGAATGAATTTGAGTGGAATTTTTAACACCTGATGTAGCAATTCTAAAAGATTCAGCAGCCCATTGATAATAATCAGATCTTTCTTCACCAGCTCTTAATGGTAAACCTTCTCTGATAGCAGGTTCATCAACTTGGATAACATTGATACCAGCAGCTTCTAAATCATTAACTTCATCTCTTAAAGCTAAACCTAATTGTAAAGCTTGAGTTTTTTGAGATGCATCTACTCTTGGGAAAGACCAACGTAAAATAGTAACTGGACCAGTCAACATACCTTTCATTGGTTTGGTGGTGATGGACTGAGCATAAACCGATTCTTTAACAGTCATTGGAGATGGTCTTGAAATATCACCAACAATAATTGGTGGACGAACATAACGAGAACCATAAGATTGAACCCAACCATTGATAGTGAATGCAAAACCTTTTAGTTGTTCACCGAAATATTGAACCATATCGTTTCTTTCTGGTTCACCATGAACTAAGACATCTAAGCCAACTTCTTCTTGGAATCTAACAACTTTTTCAATTTCAGATTCAATGAATTTTTGATAATCTTCTGCACTTAATGTACCTTTAGCAAATTTGTTTCTATTAATTCTAATATCTTTAGTTTGTGGGAATGAACCAATAGTAGTAGTTGGGAATAATGGTAAGTTGAAAACTTTTTCTTGTTCTTTCAAACGTTCAACAAAAACAGCAGCACGACGACCCAATTTATCAGCAATACCAGCAACTTTTTCTTTAACAGCAGCATCATTGGTAATATCAGAATTGGCTCTAGTTTCAACAGATTTAGCATTAGCAGCTAATTCACTAGAAACATCTTCGCCAGAAACTTTTTTAGCAACAACAACAACTTCATCTAATTTTTGAGTAGCAAAAGAAAAGAAATCTTTAATTTCTTCACTTAATTTAGTTTCATTTGCTAAATCAACTGGAGTATGTAATAATGAAGAAGAGGTTGCAACAACAACTCTTTGAGCACCAATTTTACTAATAACAGATTCAACAATAGCAGAAGCTTTAGCAAAATCAGCTTTCCAAATGTTACGGCCATCAATTACACCAACAGATAATTTTTGTTCTGGGGTTAAAGCTTCAACGACAGCATCAATTTGTTCTGGAGCTCTAACGGCATCAATATGGATTGTGGAAACAGGTAAACCTTTGATAGCATCCAAATTTGGAACAATAGTACCGAAATAAGTAGCTAAAGTAATTTCAGGTAAACCTTCTTGTTTACCTAAAAATTCATAAGCAGTTTTATAAGCAGCTTGAACTTCTTTTGGTAAATCTAAAACTAAAACAGGTTCATCAATTTGAACAGATTTAGCACCAGCATCAGCCAATTTTTTCAAAACTTCAGAATAAACTGGTAAGATTTTTTCTAATAAAGAAATTGGTTCTAAATCTAAAGAATCTTTATCAGCTTTACCCAAGTATAAATAGGAAACTGGACCAACTAAAACAGGTCTAGTTTCAACACCTAAAGCTTTAGCTTCTAAATACTCATCAACTGGTTTAGCACCGTTTAATTTGAATTCAGTAGAATGGGAGAAAGTTGGTCTAACATAATGGTAGTTAGAATCAAACCATTTAACCATTTCTAAAGCGGTGACATCAACACCTTCTTTTTGTAAACCTCTACCCATGGCAAATAAAGTGTCGATTGAATCCAAATCATTTTTGGTGTAACGTTCTGGGATGACGTTAAATAATAAAGACAAATCTAAAACTTGATCGTAAAAAGAGAAATCATTTGAAGGAATGATATCAACACCAGCAGCTTTTTGTAATTTCCAGTTGGTTTCTCTTATGGTTTTACCAACTTTCAATAACTCTTCTTGAGTAGACTTACCATTCCAGTAAGATTCGGTGATTTTCTTCAATTCTCTTTGAGCACCGATACGAGGGAAACCTAAGACAGCAGATTGGACCATGATTTATTATATCTATTTGGTTGTAGAAATACTAATTGAGCTGATTGCAGGTGAATCGAGATCAATTGAGTTGGATTGAAACAGAAAGTTTTAACAAGACAAGAAGCAATTGGTGGGAACACTGGATATTTATACTTTTTCGCAATATATTGATTAATTAGCATTTGAAAATTTTTTACTCGTTCATGGCCATTGGGCGTTATTGACAATTGTCGAACACGATGAGAGTTGAAGAAACATGTGCAAATGACACGTGAAAAGAGTAGTTACGAAAAGCTGGTGAAGCGCAGAGCTGAGATGGAAATGTACTGGATACTTATACTTGTATGTAGTTAGAACTTGATAACCACAGCTCAAGATTCTATAATCAACACCATCAGCTCCGTGTGAAGACACGTACAGCACACGGACTTCCTACAATTCAGCCGTTACCCTCAGTTTTCAGACAGTTTCAAAATTCAGAGTCAGTTGAGCTCGTTTAGGAAAAAATTGTGGCCGTTTTGCATGTGACTCAGGCGGAGTTTAAAATTTGAAATTTCAAGCAAAGAGTGGCAAGTTTTCTTTTATTTAAGATTTAGTTAACAGTCTTATTTAATTCGTCAGCCAACAGCTAGAGATTTCATCGATCACAGGAACGATTGGAAGAACTTTGGATGCTATTATAGTTTTATAGCCTTTTGGTATTTTTATATAATAGTATCAAATTTAATAAATGATATTAATGGGAAAAAAAAAAAATTTTGAGAAAAAAAAAAAATATCAATATTTAGTTGTGGCGAGTGTGATTAGTCAAAGATTACATTTATATTTTTATTTTTAATTTCAATTCTTTCTATCTATGATTATGATTATATGAATAACTAAATAAACTATACTCTTGTGTCATCCATGCGCTCTTTCTCTTTTTCTTTCTCCCCAGTAGTTCCAGCCTATTCCATCTTAACCTTACCACTTCTCTTAATACTCAACCTCTCAACTAATTTGAAACCCTCATCAATGAAAATAACTGGTAATGAAATAACAACAACTGCAATCCATTCTTGTTTATTCAATCCAACAACTGAAAACAAGGCTTGTAACCATGGAACATATAAAATCAATAAATGTAACACGATTGATAAAATAATGGCTAAAATTAAATATATGTTTCGCCATAATGGGAAAGTTAATAAACTTTCAATTTCAGATAGATTATTCATTGCATTAAACATTTCAATAACAACTAAAATTGATAATGAAATTGTTGATGCACGAACAGAATGTTCATTTGAAAACATTTCACATCCAATATAAGGAAATTCATTGGAACAATGATGGAAATTCCTCAATTGATTAAATGAAATTTTAGGTCCTTGTTCATACATGATAAAATACCAAATATATCCGAAAACTGTTCCAACACCAACATATGTCCCCACAATTAAGTATCTGATAAATAACCATTGAGAAACCAATGGTTCTTCCCTATGTTTTGGTGGTGTGCTCATAATCTTCAAATCTGGTGGATTAAAACCTAATGCAGATGCAGGTAATCCATCAGTAACTAAATTAACCCATAATAATTGAACTGGAATTAATGCTTCTGGTAATCCTAATGCAGCTGTTAAAAAAATCGAAACAACCTCACCAATGTTTGACGAAATTAAATATCTAATAAATTGACGAGTATTATTATAAATTAGTCTTCCTTCTTTAATCGCATTAACAATTGTAGTAAAATTATCATCTTGTAGAATTAAATCTGATGATAACCTGGCAACATCTGTTCCTGAACCCATTGAAATTCCAATATCGGCTTTTTTCAATGCTGGAGCATCATTAACTCCATCTCCTGTCATTGCTACAATCTCCCCTTTCTTTTGTAAAATTTCAACTAATTCTAATTTATGATTTGGTTCAACTCTTGCAAAAATTTTGATTTTTGATGAAATCGCAATTTTTTCCTCAATAGATAATTTGGAAAAATCTGATCCTGTTATAATAACATTGTCTTTATTTTCTTCTTCATCTAATAACCCAGTTTGTAATCCAATACTTTTAGCAGTGATTGGATTATCACCAGTAATCATAACAACTCTAATTCCAGCATCTTGACACTGTTCAATTGAATTCAAAACTTCAGATCTTGGTGGATCAGATATGGTAACAAATCCAATAAAAATTAAATCTGTTTCAAAATTTTCAAAATCTTTTGAATCTTGTAAATTGTTGATTTCATCCAGATTATTAAAAATTTTATAAGCTAATGCAATTACACGATATCCATTAGATGCAAATTCTGTAAAAGAATTTGATAGTTTGATTAAATTATCTTCTGATAATGAAGAAACTTCGCCTGATTTATTTAAGATTCTAGAACAACGACTCAAAATTGATTCTGGGGCACCTTTAACTAATAATTCATATTGATTTGGTAATGATTCAATAACCACACTCATTGATTTACGATCTCTTGTGAACTCCAAAGTTGTTAACCTTGGATATTCGGAATTATATAAATCCGATATTGGTGTGGTTGAAGAATATGATGAATATTGTTGTTGTTGTTCTGGTGACAATTTTTCAATGAAAACTTTTAATGAAGTTTCTGTTGGTTCACCAATATTTTTAAACCTTAATTTGTTATTATTCTTACCAGTGAAAACTAGTGAAGAATCATTATTAATTGAGCAAACTTGAGCAAGTTTATGTAGAATTGGATAATTTTGATTTGGAACAGTAATGATTTCATTCTTATTATTCAGAACTTCCCCTATTGGAATAAATGAATCACCATTAATTTTTAAAATTTCTAAATTATCATCTGTTGAATTCCAAAAAACTGCATTATTTACAACCATTTGATTTGTAGTTAAGGTACCAGTCTTATCAGTACAAATCACATTTGTACTACCTAAAGTTTCCACTGATGATAAAGTTCTAACAATAGCGTTTTGTTTTGCCATTTTTTTAGTACCCAATGCTAAACAAGTTGTAATAACAACTGATAACCCTTCAGGGATTGCTGCCACAGCTAATGCAATAGCAATTTTAAAATAGTAAATACAACCTTTTAAATACCCACCATGAATTGGATCATTGAAATTTTTAATATTAATTAACCAAACTGCAATACAAATAACAGTGATGAATTTTGCTAATAAGTCACCAAATTCATCTAGTTTCTGTTTTAATGGAGTTTCTTGATCAATTTGAGAGGTGATATCGTTATAGATATTACCAATTGAAGTGGCCTCACCAGTTAATATAACTAAAGCAAGACATTTACCAGAGACAACGGTAGTACCAGAGAATAAAATATTTAATTGATCTTGTTTCACAGGAGATATCAAATTTAATGAATCAACAATTTTGTCAACGGATTCAGATTCACCAGTTAAAATAGATTGATCAACTTTCAAATTTTTTGTGAAAATGGTAACCAATCTACAATCAGCTGGAACAACATCACCAACAGCTAATGAAATCAAATCACCTGGAACTAACACTTCTTGTTTAACATGAATTAATTTCCCATCTCTAATAACTTTGACATCAGTGCTTGAATATTCATTCAACGCTTCAATTGCATCTTCAGCAGAGCTTTCTTGTTGAACTCCTACAACTGCATTTAATATTAAAATTGTTAAAATAACAGCTGGATCAATTAATGAATTATAAGTGAATTCATCTTCTGTTATGGCTAATATAAATGACACACCAGCTGACACTAACAAGATAATTGTCAACTGATCTTTAAATTGATTCAGAATAAGTTTTAGTATTGAAGTTTTTGGTTGTTTTGGTAATGAATTTGGTCCAAACTTGGTCAATTTCACACTAATTTGATCGGTTGAAAGACCTGATGTAAGAGAAGACGACAGTTCCGCAGCCACTTGATCTGCTGGAACGTTATAAGCGTGTTCCATCCTCTCTATTATCAACTATAATTGCAATAATTGTAAAGAAAAGAGAAAAACACGGTGGCGAATTTTAATCATGATTAAATTTCAAAGAGTCGAATTTTCTACAAATTTCTATCTCTTTTGTTAATTATCTATGTACAATTTTGCTTCCTTTTGATAAGCAGGAGAATTGTTCTGATACAGAGTGTCTTGTAATGGTGTGTAGTGGTTTTTCACAGTTCTTTCAGCAGTGAAATTAAGTTAGCATTAAGATCAAGTAGAAGCAGGTTTCTGGTCATTCTCCTGTTGAAAGAACTGTGTCAAAGACTGTTGGATGTCTAGGGACTCATCATCCAGTTTCATCTGGCTGATTCTCTGCTCGCTCTCTGCTCCTCCTAGCTTGGTTTTGAGTTTATAAGTGAACTCTTTGATGGTGCTCACGTTCCACACCCAGCAGACACCAGTGACACCCATGGCAAAGGAAGACACTGCAAGACAAGTGGCGTGCGATATAGCAGCCAAAGCATCTTTCTGGAAGGAAAACGGAGGCGGCTGGTGGTTGGCATTGAAAGTGTTTGGGATGTACTTGCGTATGATGACACCTCTGTAGGCAACTCTGGAGGCTATCAAGGTGGCTGCTGCTGCAGAGAAGAAGAGCACCATCTGCTTTCTGCGGCGCTGTCGGTACTGCTCTGTGAGCTGTGTGGTTATTGCGATATCGTTGGAGTTCATACTTGATCTTGCTGTAAAACAGAAGCTTTCTTATTATGTACACATGTATAAAGAAAAGATGAAAATTTTGATTTATTGATTATTTCATGATTTCTTATTTATTGAAGAAAGAAGAAGACCAAAATGCATCCACAGCTACACGCCCCTCGTTTTATATGTAAGGATTGCTTTATGTCATAAGCAGCAAATATTCACAGAAGAGCTAACCTTTTTTTTAGCGTGTCATGAGTACATCGAAGCTTTGGAACAGTGTCATCAGACAGAGTTCTTGAAGCGTTGTTTCGGGCTCTGCAACAACCAGAAAGAAGCACTCAGTAAATGTCTTCATGAGGCAAGACTGGAAGGTCAGAAATACCAGATGTACAAGAGCAAAGAAAAGAAGAAAGAAATGGAGGCCAAATGGAAGAAAAGTAAGGAGGAAGAGTACGGAGAAGACGAGTTCTTGAGAAAACTATTGGAAAGAGAAAGAGCTAAAAGAGGTGATCATTAGTCTTCTAGTCCATCATTCATCAATCGCCTCATTCTCTTGTCACTCCGCCCGAGTTAAACAGTCCATATGACATACGTCTGTATAAAAATTCAGTTCTTGTATATAAACCCAAGCTATAGTCTGTAGACACACCAGCAAACTAATTAATCTTGACGAGACTTCAAGTATCTTTTAACAACTTTATCCTTGGTCACAATATAAACAACAGCACCCCATCCACTTAATGCGTCTCTATCTGCTGCATTCAACAAACACTGACTGATTGTTTCAAACAAGTCTTCTGGCTCCAAATTTGGCTCATATAAAGACTCACACATACCATACAACTGGTCTGTTGCTGTACCACTAACAATGAAATCTTTAGCATAATCAATACATCCAATAGAATCAAACCCACATATAAAAGGTTTCTTAGTGATGGAATTGATCCCTGTAACAACAGGCCCAACAAACCAAGGCCCAAATCTTTTCTCAAACAACGTAGAAGACACCAAATTAGCAAACGATTCAGGTTCAATTGATCTTTCTTCTCTTAATTTATATAAATTGGTCTTACGTCTAAACAACTCACCAAGCGTCAGTGAATCTGTGGCAAGACCTGTGAGCCCCAAAAAAACGTTATCGTATTGGTATATCTTCTCGAACTTGTTGCTGAGACCAAGTGATTGGTTTCCTAATCTTAGATCTGAGGCAATGGCAATACAATCTTTTCCCACCATTGCAACAACGGAACCACCTTGAAAAAAAAAAAAAAAAAGTTAGTGTTTAGAATTATATGGAAGAACTAGCACAGACTTACCGTTGATGGAACTTGGATCGGACATTCTTTTATGCTTCTTCTTTCTGTTCCTTCTATAAAATTGTTTATAAATTTGTTGATGTTTTTTTTTTGCCACCAAAAATAAATTGCCAAAATTCTGAAAATCTTGAAAATTTCAGATTTATTTCCAAACTCTGTTTTTCAACTTGGTATCTTGAATCGTAGGTAACTTCATCATTTGAAGTTGATTTGAGGCTATTGGAGTGCTTATGGGTGTTTTTTCTTGAGTCAAAATGCTTCTAAGGCCACTTTTTTCACAACAACTGAATACTTTAAAGTTATAAAAGTGATTTTAGTTATGGTCATGATAGCTATATAACATTACGAACTATACTCACTACTGAAGCAGTACTAGCTAGATCCCCATATTATTACTTCTTTTGAAAAATAGCATTTAGCATCAACAATTCTATTCAACCTGGATATTCATTTTTTTCATTACTAAGATATAAACCTAATATTCAAAACTACTACTGTGTCTTATTCAGCCAAAGCTGGTGTCACAATATCACTCAACAATTCTTTAAACTTTATTCTATGTACTTCACAACTCAAATCCCTTGTTTCTAAGTGTGCACTGAGAGTTTATTTTTGAAATTTAAGTAATTCAACATATTTTACTCAATCACTTTTCCTTTTTAGTTGAACAACTTTATCACTGACTACATTTGAACTCTTAATACGCATCTGTTTAATGAAAAGCTACAGAGTTTTAAAACATAGATTGGTATCAAAATGTTTAATCAATGAACTGAAATGAGTTTGTGGAAAGATTGAATAAATGAATGAATGAATGAATTAAAAAAACGCGGGTGATAAATAGCATTGTCGATTTGGTATAATAAAAAAAAAAGTGGTATCAAGATAATTAATCTGTATGAGAGATTAATTTGAATGCTAAAGAACTAATGCTAATAAACCAAAATTGATTATAATAAAAAGAAGAAAAAAAAAAAAAAAAACCAGAGAAAGCATAGGTAACAAGTGAGTTGACCAACCTCAAATCTTCATGGTTTTATAACTCATAACTAAAGCCAAACTATCACAATAAATTCCAAACAAATCAAACTTTTCTTTTAAAGCCTGATCTTTTATTTCCCAATTATTCATAACAACATCAAATTGTTCCATTCCTTGCCATAGTTTAAGTAAAATTGGCTTTAATTCTTTATGATTGGACATTTCTAAACTTAAATAATTGAGATAACTATTAATTTTTTTAAACTGATCTTCAATTTTAAAACTTGTTGGTATAGTAGACATTTCTAGAAAGCTTGCCTGAAATTTATTAACTATGGTCTTATTTAATGATGATGTTGAACCAGAAAGAATCTTGTTGGACCAGCCAAATTCTAATGATGGTAATTTAATTGATTGACTTGGAATTGATGTAATTCTTGCTGCCCAAAAATTAATTGATTCAATAAATTTTTGTGAATTTGATGATTGAAATGTTAGAGTTTTCTTGTTATTTAAAAAAATTTGCCATTCATTTAAACTTGATGATGTTAATGATAAAGTTGCAAATGATGAATATAAATTATAAATTTTCAATTCAAAAACATATTTATCAATTTTGAATTCAATAAATTTCCTTAAATCTGAAAATGATTTGAAATAAAATTGTTTTAATAAACCATTTGAAATTGATAAATAAACTTGTTGAATTGGTTGTTTTCTCAAATTAATTGAAAATTTCTGCTGTTGATGTTGAAGTGTTGGAATTGTAGCAATGTTTTCATAATTTTGTGATGAAATATCAATTTCTAAATCAATTTCATGAGCTTTAGTTGTTGGTGGAATTACATCTGATATTGAAATTGAATCATGATGATAATCAAATATAGAATCAGAACCATTAGAAGAAACTGGTGATGAGCAAACTGTACTAGATTCTGATACTGTTCTTGAGCCTGGAGAACTGGTTGTAACAGATTCATATCCTGCGGCAGTAGAATGAGTGGATGATGAACTTTTCTTCTTGACATGACTTTTCTTCCTATATCTTAAAACTGGTAATTGATTACTTTGGATTTCTTCAAAAAATTTCCTCAGATGGGTTTCAATGGTGGTATAATTGATTGATGAATTATCTGAGAACTCTTGCTTGATAGCATCAATGGTGATTTCTATAAAATCAGATTCAGTGAAATTACATTCTCCTGATGAATTATGTAAATCGGAATTTAAAATGTATAAAGCAAATGCAATGATATGAACAACTCTATAATCATCACATAATCCATTTGTACCTTTATTAGAGTTACACCATGATTTACTGAAAATTTCTAAAACTTGATCAATGTGATGAGATTCACCTCTCAAATATAATTTTGAACATAACATATGTAAAGAAGAAATCAAAGAATTGTCCCATTCAAACAAACTCATAAACTCTTCACAAATTTCAACACTCTCTTTGCATGAATTTCCCAAAAATGAGACATATTTCTTTACTGGAATGAGTTGATATGACTGACTAAACATCTGTTGTGCAATTGACATGGAACCTTCATCTTCTTCCTTAATAATATGGAATTTGTATTTCTCCAAATGGGAGAAGTAATCTTTTGAAGATAACATTACTTACCAAACAAGCGTGGTGAACCAAGTGAACAAACAATGGGGAGCACGTCCCTTTAATATGCTGAGATTTTAATTTGAAAGTTGACACTGGACAGTGGACACTCAATGAAATTATGAAGTTTAAACACTTCAAAGAATTCAAACATGCGTCTGGAGGTCCTGGACTCTGCATAAACCTGTAAAGAAGGAAATTTCAAAATCTCAAATCTCAGATTTTTAATTCTTCCAACTTTTAATATGTTCCATGTGTTGTTTTCTCGCTAGCAAGCTTTTTTTTGGCCGCTGAGCAGAAGGACAAGTGGCTCACAAGTTGTTGTTCATGTAGAGAGTGTTGTACTGGAAGTGTGAATTGGTGATCGTGGTTGTTCGACGTGTTAAATGATCAAGAAACCGGTTTCCCAAACAAGAAAGAGCGTTCGCTGTAAGAATCTGCACAGTTGAACTTAGCGATGTCGCTTAGAAGAAAAAATTGTTCGCTTATGTAGGACTGATCAGCAGCGCTTCAGCAGTTGACTTGAAGCTTGACACTTGTATTTGAAAATTGATAGTATCATACGTGTTTTGAGTAAACTTGTGAATCAGTTCAACCAGAACTATTTGGTTACTTTATACTCTAGAGTCTAACCAGGAGCTATTTTATTTCAACTTGTTGCCAACTAAACAACACACTGAATGATGGAAGAAACATTTCAAGTGCCTCCTCGCTTATAGCAAGAATCTCAAGCGATGCAAACACTACTGCGCAAAGGTGCAGAATATCGCTTACACGAGTAGAATTGCATTTTCCCCTTCAAGTAATTCTCAACTTCGATTCTCCATCAACTGTCATTTAATATTATCGTATTCTGTTCACTTCTTAGATAGAATTCACAGTTTGTTAGTGTCTGGTGTTAAATTCTTCTTGAAGAACTTTAAAGAAAACTTCGACTTCGGTGAACTGTGATAATTAAACCACATTAGCCCATTCAACATAATTACTGGAAACGGAGATCTTTTATCAGCACTAAAAGAGTAAAGTAATTGGAATTCTGAAATGTATCATGGATTAAAAATATAAAATTAAGCTTCAAAGCTCCAAAGCCCAACTCTTCAATCTTCAGTTAGGACATGAGGTCGGTGGTAACTTTGTCAACTGTTTTATGGTGAAGATACTGCAAGATTTGAAGTGTTGTTCACACAGGTTTTAGTTGAAGCTTACCTGTATCTGAAAACTTACAAGGGACAGTCACAGTTCTTATTAGTCTAACTCAAGTCATGAAAATTGCAAGTAGTTTATGTCTAAATTGTTTTAATGTGTATCGGTTGTTAGTAAATATGTCATCAGTAGGTCTTAACCATTTACTACAGATTATATCAACACTTATAATGTTGTCGGGCTTAATATTTCCCAAATTACCAGATTTTCGAAGATTGAACAAGAACTCTACCTAGCCAATACTCAGAACTAATTATAATTATGATCGTCTAAAGGGTTCACTTCCCTGTAAATTCACTGCATTAGAAGCTTTCGAAAGGTGTGCTTCAATCCATCTCAACTTCATGAGGTTCTCTCAAAATAAAATTCTTAGAGATAAAGAGCTTTGAAATTTAAAGTTTTGGAGAGTTGAACATTACTGGCATATATTTGCATGGATCTGCTGCCACTGTTGACATTTTTGTTTAAACTTCAGTTGGACTCGTGGAGTTGTGGACACTGGAGTATGGACGGTGGACCGTTTAACTTAAATTCATTGTAAAATTCACGTGATATATAAGATAAAATGATTATAATTTGTGTATCTGTAGAATTTCATAAACCTCAACTGTTTTACTGGTTTAAAGTTTGAACAAAACATATTGTAATTGATAAATTCTATTCAGTTGCTAGTGATGGAGGACATACATCAGTTGTTTTCTTTGGTTATTCAAGCAAAGTATCTCTACTAAGTTCTAACTCGCCAATTTTGAAACTACGTAACTGAATCATGAATAAGTCACTTTTTTGTTTGCTATACATCAAGATCTTCAACACCATCTGTATCAATGGTTAATTTTTTACTGGCCTTTATTATAATAAGACACTGTATACTTCCCATCTTGGGTAATAATTATTTGGTGTAATAATAATCAAATTATTGAATAATTTCATAATCAATCAGTTCATGAAATGTATTTCTCCACGTTAGACATATCTGATACAACTTTAGCCCTACTAGTATCTTTTCGTTAAATTATACATGATAATATTTTGTACTTTACATTAATTCTTTTTCAATGACCAATCAAGATATACTTTAAGGTTCTAATTTCATATCTCGTTAAGAATGCAAATTTCAGTTCAAAGGTTAAATTTGTTTTATGTAAATGTTGAAAGATGTTGAGATACAAAAAATGAAACCATCACTTTATATTGAAAGCTCATACAAAACTCAACAATCTCATTATTATAAGAGAATTTGTGGTACTTGTTGGATTGTTGGGTTTGACATTAATTAAATTAGTGATGTGATTTTACATTAATTACTTCAAATAACTGTTGGAGTGACATATATTATTTTATGGTTTTGTGATTTTTATTAATATTAATTAATGCATCTTCAAGAATTAATTATCTTATAATTAGTACTTTCATAAACCCATGTATTCTAATAAAATATAAGATTAATGTAAGAAAGTACATACACTTTTTATCTCTAACTTTCATCAAATCTCATTTATTTTTATGTATGTTGAATCTTGACAAGCTATACAAAGCAAATAAATTTCGATGTTATAAGAAGTATATTAACAACAGGAAAAAGCACTGCTATCTCCTTCTATAGCAAAAAATAAATAAATTAAGATTAAAATTGATCGAATAACAAAAATAAAAGAAAGTGAATAGATTACTCACTTAAAGCATCATCAATTGTTTTTGTAGTGGCATATACTGCATGGCCTTTGTTTGAATGAACACTTCTCCCACTCATCTCAACACTTAAACGACCATTTTCATCAAATTCATCTCCATCATAATAATCGGTCTTCATTTCTGTTGGTTCATCATCTTCTTCATGAGGAATAAACAAGTTCAAGAAAATGCCAGTAAATCCACCAATAGCATAACTAGTTTCACAGACCAAAACAATTGCATCCAAGAATCCACGTAAAGCTTTATTTTCACCATTATAAGTGAAAACA
The DNA here is from genome assembly GCA_030570535.1 of Starmera pachycereana. Classification (NCBI taxonomy): domain Eukaryota; kingdom Fungi; phylum Ascomycota; class Saccharomycetes; order Phaffomycetales; family Phaffomycetaceae; genus Starmera; species Starmera pachycereana. The sequence goes on from JAJLVW010000010.1 coordinate 57,824, forward strand.
TTATCAAACCAAGTTGGAACCATAGTGGCACCAAAACCTAAAACAAGAGTACCAGTTAAAACAAATCTATTTCTTCTAGTCATTGGAGTTGTTGCTACAATACATAAACCAGAAACAGCAACGGAAGTAAAAAGGAAAGTGGTCATACCACCTAAAACAGCTTTTGGAATTGACACCAAAGCAGCAGCAAACTTTGAGAAAATACCCATAATGATTAAAAAGAAACAACAGAAATAACCAGCTGTTCTATTTGCACATTTGGTAATTGAAATGACACCATTGTTTTGTGCAAAAGTGGACATTGCAGTGGAAGTGAATAAACAAGATAGAATCCCATTGATTCCATCGGCCAAAACACCACCTTGAATTCTTGAATCATACAATTCACCTTCAACTTCTAATCTTGAAACATCAGAAGTAGCAGTGATATCTCCAATAGCTTCCATCATTAATACAATGTACGTTGCTAACATTGGTAAAACTGCTGGACCATAAACTCTTAATTTGAAAGTTTTAACCCATAAGAAAGTTACAGCTGGAGCAGCATCAATGCCAGATCTATCAAAATAACCACAAGCAGCAGCAACAATACAACCAACTAATAAACCAATAATAACTGCACAAGATTTCATTATTGGAGCACCCCATTTTTCACTAATGATAATAACAACAAAAACTAAGAAACCTAATCCAATGAATTCAGCAGAACCATATTCCAAAGGTTTTGGAGCTGTTGGACTTGGACAAAGAGCTCCAGCACAACCAGAACCACCAATCCAGTCTTTGAAACCAGAAGAGATCAAACCAACACCACCAAGAATAACAACTGGACCAGTGACTAATGGAGGGAAAACTTTTTGTAAAATATTTGGAGGAATAAAAGATAACAAGATTTCTAATAAAGCACTAACAATAGTAGTACCTAAAATTTTACCATATGCATCAGGACAAGGTAAAAAAGTTCCATCTGGTGACACTGGACATTCACCATTTTTATACATTAATGGAATGGCTTTACTTGCAATAACAATTGTACCAAATGATGTGCCAACAACTGAAACTAAACCAGTACCAATATAATATTTTGTTCCTTTGATATGGAATCTTGTAATTTGAATCAATGATAAGATACCAGATGAAATCAAAGATGCAGAAACCAAATATTGGACAACATCATCAGGTAAATTTGCAGTTGATCCAATAATAATAGGAGGTGTGACAACACCAGCTAACATGGCTAAAGCATGTTGGAAACCTAGCAACAAACCTAAAAATACTGGTAGTTCAGAATCTAAACCAAAGAACGGCTGAATTTTCTTTTCTTGCTTCATGAATGGTATTTTTGGTGTAAATAAGTACTTGTAATCATATTGGCCTATAAGACCTTGTTTTGTTGTGAATTTTGTTATGAAACATTTGAACGATTTCTTTATAGGTGTAGTGTCTATCATACTAATCTGTGGTCTTTGATGTTTTAATTTTTTCAACTACACTTCGTGGAGCGTGTTTGATATTTATATAATATAGTCCATGCTGATCGATCAGTATCAAGATTGAGTACTGTAACTTACCTGTATAAGATTGACACAGTCAAGTTGTTCGGATTTCTTGTCAAGTTATGTAGCTCATACCTATGTAGGAATGTAATTTACACTGATAGTGAGCGATAAGAATCGGCCATATCCTTCCAAATTGAATTCCACTTTATTGAGCAAGATTTGGAAAAAATAAAGTTTGTAATTAGTTGTAATTTTGTAGCTATGTGGATTTGACTGTCGGGTGTATTGATTCGACCGTTGGAGTCTGACTGTCTGGAGTCACTATCAGAGATTGAGTAAGTTATTCTCTGCAGTTTCCAGTAGGATTATGGATATAGATGTACAACTAGAATTAAAAAATTAGATAAGTTCGACTATTTGAAAGCTGAAACTTGGTACATATTACAATTCAATTTGAGGTCTTATAGTTAGTTTAGTTCAACGGCTAGTTAACTAGTAACTGCTGTCAAATTTAGAATTCAGATTGTGACATATGTGACATGTCTCTGAATCCTGATGATTAAACATATTGTGAATCAATGTAGGCTGTTTCTTGAGTTGTTTCTCGCTACAAGCCTAGATGTATTGATGTTGAGAGTCGAGACTCGAGACCCTTATAGTATTATACGTACAAGTTACATTAACTGGTTACTGACACTACTATGAGTACTTAGCACCAGCTTTACTTTCAGATATCAAGACTCAAATTAAGCTACCTGCAAGAACCACTATGAAATTATCCAGTTCTTCTGATACATGATTAGATTAAATTTCTAAAAAGCTGGATCTATAGACTATATATATATATATATAGTTTGAACTTTATAAGCTTTGGGTGCTTCTAGTTAAACCAAGGAATCTGCTCGGTGCTAACTAGGCAAAGCGCATCATATGTGGTTACTTTCGACAAGTAGTAAAAACACTGAACTTAATTATCAAGCTTAATTATCAAGATCTCCAGTTTGATTGGATGTACAATTCAGATGACTAATCCATTTCATAATTGTATAGCTGACTAATTGCTAGTGGTTTATTTAACGTGTTGAGTTTTAACGCGTCATTTTAAAAATTTTTGGTGGCAAATTGTAAACAAAACATCAAAATAAACCAGATTAACACCACTTCTCTTCCCAGATCCACACCAGAACCACAGCTAGAAAATGTCGCAGCAGCAACAAGAGCCAGTAGACGACGATGAACAGTTTGGGCCAATCCACATATCAAAACTACAAGCCAACGGAATCACTGCAAATGATATCTCAAAACTTATAGAGGCAGGCTTCAACACTGTGGAAGCAATTGCTTACACCCCTAAACGTACTCTTCTCACAGTAAAAGGTATATCTGAGGCAAAGGCAGATAAGTTGCTAGCAGAAGCCGCAAGACTGGTGCCTATGGGCTTCACAACTGCTTCTGAATATCATCATAGACGTAGTGAATTGATTTGTTTAACTACTGGATCAAAACAATTGGATACTTTGTTGGGAGGTGGAATTGAAACTGGATCCATCACTGAGATTTTCGGTGAATTTAGAACTGGTAAATCACAACTATGTCATACTTTAGCTGTAACTTGTCAATTACCTATCGATATGGGTGGTGGTGAAGGTAAATGTCTTTATATTGATACGGAAGGAACTTTTAGACCCGTTAGACTGGTCTCTATTGCTAGAAGATATGGTTTAAATGAGGATGATGCTTTAGATAACGTTGCTTATGCAAGAGCTTTTAATGCTGATCATCAATTAAGTTTATTGAATCAAGCAGCATCAATGATGGCTGAATCAAGATTCTCTTTATTAATTATTGACTCAATTATGGCTCTATATAGAACTGATTTCTCAGGTAGAGGTGAATTAAGTGCAAGACAAATGCATGTTGCTAAATTCATGAGAACTTTACAAAGATTGGCTGATGAATTTGGGGTTGCGGTTATAATCACAAATCAAGTTGTTGCTCAAGTTGATGGTGGCTCAATGTTTAATCCAGATCCTAAAAAACCTATTGGTGGTAATATTATTGCACATTCTTCAACAACAAGATTAAGTTTGAGGAAATC